>JAMKCH010027912.1:0-189981 GCA_023653785.1 Ophioderma brevispina | reverse complement strand
CGTCACACAATTCTACCGCGAGCATCCCCAAGACGGTAGTTAACTACGCAGCATGAGCAATAGTTGTTTTAATTCCCTTCCATAAAATCACAATCTTAAAAAAATGCAACACGATATTCTATAGGAGTATGAATTCGCATCTGCAATTTCCCCATGTATTTATGTATGAGCAAGTAAGAAAATTATTCACTATAGGGTTTTGGTATTAAAAATACAGCTAAGAAGACCTATAGAGACTCGTCAACACATGCATGTATGTATATAACGTTTGCATGGTTGCATATTGGGTGCCGGCCGGGCTGTTTGACTTTAGTGTCGCTGCATAAATAACGGGGAGTAAGTACCGGGCCGCCGCGGCGATTACCAATTCTAAGGTGTGCTGCTAAGCACCGTATGTATGCTAAATTTTAAATAGGCAATGTATTTTGATTTCACCATCATTTGCCAGTGAAATTGGCAAGGAGCTAGACGTGGCAGAATGCACTAAGGAAAAATACAACGCCGAAAACACGGGCTATACAAGAATTTTAAGCGGGAAAAATGGGCGGGAAAATTTACCCAAAAAGTTGACAGAAACTCGTTTTGCTTAGTCGTAAAACGTTGTATTTTTGGTTATTTCTTAATAATTCATAATAGCTGTGGTATCTTATCTGTACTATTCTTGTATAGTCCATATGGCAATGCATTTCTACTGGCAGGGCGTGGTCGGATACTGACATCCGTTGGGTAAGTCTAACTATACGTCACATTTTAAGCATGGTCGCTATATCTCTCTTTGTTTTGTTTTATTTTACCGATCAACACAATTTCAGGTCTCTTACGTGTTACGTACACAGCGTGTGATAAAACATTCCCGAACTGTAATAAATCTCACTTGGTTCAATTTGAAGTTGCCAAAATCACGGTTCATTCAGGGACACCCAGATAGAGGTGTGATTTTTGCTCCACAAAAACTTGATTCGAATGATTTATAAATATAGCCCAGTGGAGTAAACCATATTGTCACCTTCCAAAATGGTAACTATGTACGTATTGTATGGTATTGGTAAAACATGTCTAGTATCTTAGTGGAGGGTACTTATACATTTCGGATTCATTTAAGACTATTGTTTATTATATTGCCTTACACAGTAAAATCACTCAAATGTCCACAATTTAACACCACTTTGAACTATAAGACATAGATAGCTCATCTACATGGTAACTAACCGCAATGGTATTTTATAGGTGAAAACTTCAAGAATTTCACATAATGTACAACTGAGTCTGCGCCTGTGTATGTATTACTTGTCTTGTTAATCTGTAAAAAAAATTAAAAAGGGTATACACTTGTAGCTGACCAATGTAATTGTTTAAACATACATGAGCGGATCGCGTGGGATTCAATTAAAATGGATATCGAATAAAGTTCAATCGGAGGTAAATAAAGGGTTTGCGTTGACATTGGATTAGTTGCGTTAAATTTAGGTTACAATGATTTCGGGTTCAAATGGGGCAAGATCGCAATGGAGGACGGTTGCCAATGAGAAATATTGTAATTGTAGTTGGTTTTGAATGGAGTTAGGCGGCAATGAGAAAGAGTTACAGTGGATTTTTATAGGTCAAAACAGAGAAAGTTTGCAGTGGGAAAAGGCTGCAGTGAAGTTAGGATAAAATGAAGATTGGCTGTAATGGTGAAAGGGGTGGCAGTTGTATTTAGCTTGAAATTGTAAAACAAAAATACACATTTTCAGGCGCGTAGGTTTGAAGTGAAGAAAGGTTTTGCAAGGGAGAAATGGTCACCGTGTTTTTAAGCGGCATATAGTTATGCGTTCAACATGGTGAATTTCGTGATTTTGATTAGACGTGAGAATGTTGGGTGCACATAATCATGTGATACAGAAGATACTTTGATAATTCACCTGAATCTTAATCCTTAAAAAAAATGAAAAGTAATTGTTGAATTACTATTGAAGTATATCCTATCAAGACTCTTTGCATTCTAGATCCAGGACGGAAAGCTGACTTGGTTTAAAGAAATCTTAGGAAAAAATGTTTGCCCAGCTAGTCAATTTGCTGCAAATTCTTGGGAGTGTGCGTAACCCCTGCCCCATCTAACACACTTTTTCTGACATTTTATGAATTCGGAAACCCTTCATGGAATTAAAGCCAAGGTTTATTCCATTAAGGTTCCGAATTCAAAAGGTGTCAGAAAAAAGTGTGTCAGATGGGTCATGGTTACGGAAAACCCGGAACCAAAAACGGAAATTTCCCCAAATTCTTAGGATATAAAACTGTAAATCTGACAGTATGCAAGGAGATGAGAACGCCAAGTGGTCGCTTTCAAAACCTCCGTTCTACTTTTCACAGAAAGGTCCTACAAATTTGCTAAAGAATGAATACTAGTAACCTCTCTCATCAATGTGTTTTGCAAAAATAAATTCATAGTGATATGAACTAAAAGTGTTATTTTGTTTGTTGTGCCTTAGTTATTTCAATCTGAGTATCTGAGTATGTTAATGTACCTTGCATATAGTAGTTTTATTATAATAGTGCTGGTTCCTGATTGGTTTACCATATAAGTTGTATTTTGATATTCCCACATGTAATTTATGGAGAGGAAAAACAGTACACGTAGTAAGAGCTCAGGAAATCGTTAATCTCACTCCACGCATATTACATTTTGTCCATGAAATGCTGCAGTTAAAAAAAGGTAACACATTTCGTCCACAAGTGTGGCGCTTTCCAAAGTCTGTGGTTAGATGTGCTTGATCTGTCTTTAGGACAAAATAGCATTATTTTATTACCTAATTAGAATGTTAAAACACAACAACATCAAAAAATATAAAACACTGATTGAAACATTGTTATAACGTTAGATATGTTAAGAAAACAGTATTATGTTCTTTTTTGGAAATGTTTATAAACAATCTTGAGCAAAAAATACCTTACAAAGCCGTCAACAGAACGTTCATAGATTCGACATTTAACCCATAAGTTACTTCTGGCCAATTGATTGGATAATCATAGGGTTATATGATATAATAACCAAGCAGAGTAATGTTAAGAAAAACTGAAAGATGATATCCGTCATATCATGCTATATTTCATGAATTGCGCCAATAGGGATAATGTTAGAAAAATAGACCTCCGATGGGCTAACCTCCTCGTTATACAGGTGAATAATATAAATGGCAAATTGTTTTGAAAAAGATTTTTTGTTTGTTGGTAATGCTGTGCACAATTTGCAGTTTTATTAGTTACTTGATCAATATTAGTCTTGGACATATGGAAATGGCGGTCATTCCATGAGGGTATAGGTGAGCCACTATTTTTCACTAATTCTTTAGTGATAACAGACTTTTGTTTTGCATGGTGTGAAGACATATGGATATGGAGTGTTGTAAACAATATTGGTTGGGGTACCATGAAATTAAATTGCAAAGTGATACAGCCTGTACTGTTACCAACATGTACTTACATACACGGGGTGTGACAATTGGTGTCAATTTGATATCCCTCAAGTAATTGTATAGTTACAGAAGCATTTGTTGAATTTGTGTCGCGTTTATGTTGAACTAATTACTTTTGTGATCTGAATGCATAGTACACATATTTCAAAGACACGGGCTTGGATTTCAAAGGGAGTCTAAACTTTAGACCTGTGTTTTAAATCAGGGTTAGCCCTACATGAGTGGACTCTTTCCTTTCACCATACTCTAAAGCTTTACTGTAAAAGGGTGAGAAAATTACCAGTGAAGGGCCGAATCGGCACATCATTAGAATTTCTCACCCGTTATTTAAAACTTTCTTAGTGTTTTGAAAGGAAAAGAGGCCAATTCCTGTAGGTTCAAAACCCAGTTTAAATTAGGGACTCCCTTTGAGACAGCTTAAGCATGGTTGTCCATTGTGATGATACTATAGACCGTATTCAATAGCCAGCCGGTGGTGGACAAGCTAGAACGCATTACAGTACTACAATACATTCACCTGTCAATGATACCTGTGCATTCGCTAAACATGGATCGATTGACAGCTTAATGTATTGTGTCCTGGAATGTATGCATTCTTGTCCACCACATGTCTGGTGGTGACGTCATTTTGAATACGGTATATGCTGGAATATATTCAAAAAATATCAAGCAAAATAAGTCTTAATGCCATGCTTTGGAACTTTGTGAAGTACTTCTATAACATCAAACAAACAACATTGTATAAAGGTGAAACATAACATTCATGAAACAATCTGACAATATGCAAATCTGTTACACTTGTTCATGTTTGTGGTCCTCCAACTTCATGGATAATATATTAAAATAAAGAATAGTAGTTTGATTTCTAAAGGGCCATACAATCCAATGGCTTGCTCTGGTAAAAATTACTTTTCAGAATCCGACGGACGCTCTTTCGAAATGCTTAATGAATGCTCTGACAATGAATTTGCTAATTTGCTACCCTTTGGAACAGAAAATGTGCCTTTTTCAACCTCCAGTAATGATATAACCTCTATATAATAAATAATAAATAAAACATAATTAAATTTGAGTTGATTGCAAAAAGGCTAAATCCAAAGTCTGTCATTTAAAATAACACGACTAATTCTAGATGACGAAATTATGTTTAACTTACTAACTTAAAATATAAAATTAAATCACCTTTATCCAATTTTATTGTCAAATGTCATTAGATATTACATCTCGTTCGCTGGGCGGGAAAAACCTCATATGTAACTCCAGGAGAGGTCAAAAGAAAAAAACCCACAATGATATAAAATGTGGGCCCCAGTGCTAAAAACTCATCTGTACATTTTGGTCAGATCGGGGGTTCTAGCTTAATTTCAAGCCAAATGTGATAGTAAATCATATAACAGTTTATTCCAGATTTGGAGTATAATAATTATCTAAATTATATTTAGAAAGAAAATTTTCTCGTTAAAGGCATCACAGCAAAAGTATTGAGTTTTTTGGTGTCTTCCGAACTGAGGAAATAGGTTTTGTTCGTGTTACCGTTTTTACTACATGTGAGGAATTGCTCTTAAAGGTCAAAGCACATATGACCTTAGAAATATGACACAAAAGGCAGGCCATTTAATTTATGACCCTTTTGGAAAGTCAACTCTTCGAATATTTTAGAAAGGAAATAAAAAATAGTCAATTACAAACTAGTTTAATAAAGGTAAATCATCAAAAACACGACAATCCCAACATTGTTCGGTATCGCTCATAACCTGTGGGTTGGAGAGAGAAAATGTAATTTTGCTGTATTTAATTCACCCGAGGAGAAATATGGCTAGAGGCCATTTTATCTTTTAAATATTGATCTGGATCACTCAAAAAAAAAATAAAATAAATTAAAAATCTGTAAGCACTAGTGGCCTAAAGGTACCTTGAGGTACTATTACTTCCAGATTTAGTACAATAACCCAAGACTGAGATTTAAAATGTAAAAACAATGAGAATAATTATTTCTAGATATTTGTCTTAGGATGATAAAAATCATCATGCTAAAATATTCTGTCTTAAACGTACTAAGTTACGAGTGATACCCAAAATGGCGGAATGTCTCTTTTTCATGATTTGCTTTGAAATTGTGAAATTTATCTCAATTTTGTCATTGTTTATGGATTCCTTGCTTAGTATTCTTTTAAAATATGCATGTTTTTATATCGTCGATTGAATGCAAAAAGGCGTAAGTGGAATAGCTGCCATTTGTCAGAAATTCCCATCAAATACTATTATCAAATACTATTATGCCAAGTCTTTGGTCAGTTGCTCTTGAAATGGTTCTTCAGGCGACAAGAGCCATTTCAAGAGCCACTGACTCAAGAAAAAATCAATTAAAAGTCATCCTAATACATGGCAGCACACAGATGTATCCCATGGCAGCTATTGCACCTTACGAACTTTTGCACACACAGATGACGATATGTCCAAGACAAACATTGACCAACTTATGACAAGCAGCAGTTAACCTATTGTAATATGCAAATTAATAATGCACATACTTAATATCTAATTTACATATTTAGAATTTATTGCCGTTGTTGTCTGTCTGAGTGTGCTTTTTTTTTACTATCGTTGTTGCCCGCGTTGTTGTTGTATTTCATTGTGCCTTACGACCTTTTTGCACACACATGACGATACATGTATGTCCAAGACCAATATTGACAATCTTATGACAAGAAACAGTTAAACTTATTATAATATGCAAATTAATAACGCACATACTTAATATCTAATTTACATATTTAGAATTTATTGCAGTTGTTGTTTGTCTGAGTGTGTGTGTTTTTTTACTATCGTTGTTGCCAGCGTTGTTGTTGTATTTCATTGTACTATAGTCTTATTGAGGTCATTCGACATACTTAAAATATTATACATAACAAACTACAGCAGATTATCAAATTTCACCAGTATCAAATTCAGCTGTCTTGTAAATGGATCAGAAATGTGTATATTAAAACTTGAAAGAGTATCTTGCATTTTTTTTCAATCCATTCTAAACACGTACACCGCTTGACTATGTGCTTAGGGTAATATGTTGTCTTCCAATTCATTGGACACGTCAAATACACTGAATGTCGTGCACTGTGCTAGTGTCGGTGCGAGGTGGCGGGAATGTCGCTATTCCAGGAATTATTTACTACCAACCCTTTTTCTTCGTTTTCTGTGGAAATATGGACTTATCCCAATGAAATAGACTGTTACACTAATATCATTTCTCAATTTGATCACAAGAATCTTATCTTATTTTTAAAACTTTTTTCTTGTTATTTATTTCTTTTTATTCTTCTATTCATTTTATTATTATTATTATTATATATTATCTAGGTTAATAATAAAGAAGAGCAGAGAAATATATCATTTGAAAAAGCATAACTTTCGGTCAATTGTAACGCAGATACTGTGTAAAGATGACGGATCTTAAAAATGAAGGCATGTGTTTCCAGAAGCCTTTCTCAAAACAAAGTAAAACATAATAATAATAATAATGATAATAATAATAAGGCAAAAACCTTTGTGCTATCTAGAAAATTGTATTATTTTTGAATGTTTAAAATGTAAAATAATATACATTTTCGCAGGGAGTGTAGATATTTTCTTTATTAGTCCATTATCCCCTTGCAGGCGAGAGCTTCCAGCGCGCAAGTTAGATCTGAACATTAAATAAAAAAGAAATATTCTTATTACAAATTTTCTGCCAAATCGTGACATCCATATTTTTCAAAAAACATGACCCAACGCTACGCGTACTTCATCTCTTATGAATGGACTTTTCAGATATATTTCAAATCGTGATCAACGAAATTCATTGTTTTAAATTTATTTTGGAGAATTCTTTTGATCTTTTTTCCCATGATTATTTGTTAAAAGAAGTGAAGTTTCGCGCTTTAAGTGTTAACAGAGAGTTGATATTGATGATGCTCCGTGAAGCTTCTGTAACTGGCGGCCTGACGTGTGAGAGTCATCCGTCACAGCAGACGACATGAAATATTAAACGTCACTACGCAACGTAAGCATGATATCAAGAGTCAAAATGGAGTTGTATGCAGGCTAGGTGAGACAGAATATTGTCAGCTTACCTACAAAAATGGTACAAAATAGCTAAAGATAACTTTTTTGGTCTCACTACGAGTCTAGAAATTGACTGTGAACAGAGTCGGCCGTTCATTCTTGAATATTGTATGTTGTGACCACCACAGCCTGGTTGATTTCAGATTCATAAATAGCGCCATCTTTGTTCGAAAGTGTTTGGCAATTGTGAGGCGACCTGTTTTAGTACTTTTATGACTTTAATCACGGGTTTATAGTTGATTTGTACTTGATTTAGTTCACAAAGTCACAAAGAAATAAATGATAAATTACCGAAACTGAAATCCATGTTCATTGGCATAATTGTTATTATTATTATTATTATTAAAAAAATATTGATGCTGGTGTTTTTACTAGTATTGTTATTCTTATCACACTATATTACCACCACCACCACCATCTCTTTAATTTTTCTAACGCGAATAACGCATGACAAAACTATCAAAGGTATTTCAACCTTAGTATAATCAAGACTGATCGTAAAAAAAAAAAAAAAAAAAAGAAATTCATTGTTTTAAATTTATTTTGGAGAATTCTTTTGATCTTTTTTCCCATGATTATTTGTTAAAAGAAGTGAAGTTTCGCGCTTTAAGTGTTAACAGAGAGTTGATATTGATGATGCTCCGTGAAGCTTCTGTAACTGGCGGCCTGACGTGTGAGAGTCATCCGTCACAGCAGACGACATGAAATATTAAACGTCACTACGCAACGTAAGCATGATCAAGAGTCAAAATGTAGTTGTATTCAGGCTAGGTGAGACAGAATATTGTCAGCTTAGCTCAAAAACGGGGAAAATGGTTAAAGATAACTTTTTTGTCTCACTAACAGTTTAGAAATTGACTGTAAACAGGAACGGCCTCTCATTCTTGCATATTGTATGTTGTGACCACCACAGCCTGGTTGATTTCAGATTCATAAATAGCGCCATCTTTGTTCGAAAGTGTTTGGCAATTGTGAGGCGACCTGTTTTAGTACTTTTATGACTTTAATCGCGGGTTTGTAGTTGATTTGTACTTTATTTAGATAACAAAGAAATAAATAATCAATTAGCGAAACTGAAATCCATGTTAATTACTAGTATTACTGTTTTTACTAGTATTGTTATTCCTATCATAACTATCACCACCACCTCTTTAATTTTTCTAAGGCGAATAACGCATGACAAAACTATCAACCTTAGTATAAACAAGACGGATAGTAGTAGTAGTAGTAGTAGTAGTAGTAGTAGTAGTAGTAGTAGTAGTAATAGTAGTAGTAGTAGTAGTAGTAGTAGTAGTAGTAGTAGTAGTAGTAGTAGTAGTAGTAGTAGTAGTAGTAGTAGTAGTAGTAGTAGTAGTAGTAGTAGTAGTAGTAGTAGTAGTTCGAACCATGAGAGCGGAGCGACTAACGGGTGGGATCCAGGGCCCGCATTAGGGCCCCTGGTGGGCTCATGAGGTTTTAGGGTTTTCAAGACCTGAAAACGCCTTTCCTTGCGTACTTCTTCCGACACTTTTTGATCCGCATTTGCATGAAAAAAAAATGTACCATAAATCATCCATTTGTTCACTTGCTAAGCCGTATGTATTTTGAAGTTGATGTTATAAGCAATTTCTCCTTCTCTTTTCCTCTTCTTTTTATTCTTCTTTTCTTTTTTTCCCTTCTCTTTTCCTCTTTTTTTCTTTCTCCTTTCCTCTTTCTTCCTTCCTCTTTTTTCTTGAGAACTTTGAGGGGGGATTTAGCCCCCAAAGCCCCCCCCGGGTACGCCAGTGGTAGTAGTAGTAGTAGTAATAGTAATAGTAGTAGTAGTAGTAGTACTAGTAGTAGTAGTAGTAGTAGTAGTAGTAGTAGTAGTAGTAGTAGAAGTAGTAGTAGAAGTAGTAGTAGTAGTAGAAGTAGTAGTAGTGGTAGTGGTAGTGGTAGCGGTAGCAGTAGTAGTAGGAGGAGGTGGAGGAGGAGGAGGAGGAGCAGTAGTAGGAGGAGGAGTAGTAGAAGTATTAGTAGGAGTAGTAGTAGGAGTAGTAGTAGGAGTATGGTAAGAGGGGAAATAGGGCACACTACTGGACCTGGGTGATAGGCCCGTAGCCAGTACGAAGGGAAAATAGTGTGCCCTGTTTTCCCAATATCAACCATTTGTATTTGTTTTATTACACCTCACTCTGACTCTGGAGACGAGGTTGTAGAGAAATGCAAACTATTTCCCTAGGGAAACACTTCTAAAATGAACCAGCCAATGAAATAACATAATTATATGTTCATGAGTATTCATGAGGTTCAATAATAGTAGTTGTTGCTGTGGTAATATAGTAGTAACAGCAGCGTTCTCAGCAACGTCATCGTCATCATGGTCATCATCATCATGGTCATCATGATCATCATCACCATCATCATCGTCATCATCAACATCATCATCATTATCATCAACATCATCATCATCATCATCATCATCATCATCATCATCATCATCATCAACAACAACAACAACAACATCATCATCGTCGTCGTCTTCGTCGTCGTCCTCTCTATAAGCCATTCCTTTATGAGTTTGTCTTTGGTTTGATTTTTTTGTGTGTTTTTAATTTTGTTTTGTTTGTTATCATTTGTGTGTGTGTGTGTTTTGTTGTATTTCGTTTTGTTTTGTTTTGTTTTTTGGTTGTTTGTTTCATTTGTTTTGTTTTTGTTTTTCGTTTCGTTTTATTTTTGTTTATTTTCTCTCTTGATTTTCATTTAAACCAGCTATAAGTGTAATAATAACATGACCCATCCTTAAGGTTAGTAGATGAAAGCACTCAGGAAACTTGTGCGCTGCCTTAAAGCTGAATCCAGTAGCATAGCCTCCATTTCCTCGCCGTCTCCTTGGCTCCACAGCGCGGCTCGCATGAGCGCGCTCGACGACAAACCCTAATGCTAGGCCCCTAGGCTGAGGAGCGACCATAATGGAGCATAACCATATTCACGCATGTAGTCACGGGCATAGTTACCAAAACCTGACAAGCTCTTATCGTCAGTGAAATGTGAAGAACAAGGGGGCATAGAGAGGGGGGGTCAAGAGGCAAGCACGCACTGAGAGTTAGATAAGACGCGAAATGAGCCGGTTGGTGGTCAAGTCATTGGCCGAGTGTTCAGCAGCTGCTAGGGGACGCTGGTCTAAACTCAGCGTCATCTTCGATAAGCAAACGTCATCAGGACATGCTTATTTTGCGTCAACTCGCATTGATGATGATTATGAGTCAGAGGTTATCGTTCAAACCCAGACTGACAAAAACATTGGTATTTTTTCTTCTTGGGTACTACGGAACCCCCCCCCCCCCTTAGCACTTAAGTGCTTAATTGAATAAATAAATTTAAAAAACTAAAAAATCTTAAAAAAAAAAAACACACACACACCATTACATAATGCTTATTTAATAGCTGTAGAGGGACTTTCCATTTTGATTTGGGAGCCACTTTGGGTAAGGTTTTGTTATAGTAAGCCCACACTAATTCGAAATTTAGTAAAAACATGTCACCGTTTAGTAACTTGATATTTAACCCGATTTCTTAGATTTCTTTTTGTTTTGTCAAATGAGCAGTTTTCGGTCCAGTTTTTTAAAACATAAATTACACACTGGACAGACCTCCGAAACACACTCTTCAGTTGAAAATCATTTAATAACATTAAAGATAATGAATATGTTTAATTAACTGTAACCGGCAGATCGTGGATGCATGCCAGCCTGCCAATAAAAATCGTAAAGGTACAACAAGGCTTGAGTGGTAAATATATCTAATGCATGTTTGTTACTGCTATAATACCATCGATTAAAATTAGGCTGTGAAATGACATATTTACCCATAGTCTCAAGTTTATACAAGGTTTAAGTGCGAACTGCGGCAGCTTATAGTTCAGAGAGAGCTGTGCTTCGAATTTGTCCTTAAAAAAGGACAATTCGAAAAGAATTGTAGATCGTCCATGTTGCAAGTCCTATACACAATCATTACCATGTTGCAGTCAAAAACGATAGTCGTACTTCTATATGTGGTGGGATGGATCTTTTAGCAAATTGCTCCTTCTATATGCGTGAAATCGTCATCATTGACATGCCTTAGCTAATTACCTGTTAGTTATGTAGACATTTCACATCAAAAAATACGCACATAAAGACAATGCCTTAAAGAACCTATGTCGCAAAATCTGGCCCTCAAGGCACGTTTTCTGTTGTAGCCATGTCCTTGCGCGGAGACATGTCCTCCCCGACTCGCTACAGAGAATGTATTTTTACAACAAAAATTATATGTCTCAAAAAGGTTTCAGAGACCTGTCTTTACTTATTAATGTTATTTATTATGGAGTTATGTATTAAATTCAGTTACATATCACAACAATACGATGGCGAGGGACTACTATAAATCAAATGCCTCTCTTTCACCCCATTGACAGAACAAAAATAAATAAAAACAAAATAAAATCAGAATGTCCTTAAAGACAAACAAACAGTAACAAGCAACCATTACCTTTATTCTCTCCTGGGGATGGGAAAATCAACCTTTTCAATGTTATGAAATTGCCGCAGGTCCTTTATGAATAGAAAATTGTCACTTCGGCACTGCAGAAATTGTGTCTTGCCTGAGGACACTATTTTAAGACACGACTTTGAAGCCACATTATAGCCATGTCTTTAGACAAGTCATGTCTTCATTTAGAAATATATTGGGTGGACACGGCTTAAAATGACATCAAAATTTATGACATGACTAGCTACAAGACATAAAAATGGTATTAAGCTATGCCGTAAATTAGGAGCAGAAAAGGCGATGTCTTTCTTCATGTTCTTATAAAAGACACATCAATGAATAATTGACTTCAAACAAGTCACTTATTGTTTGAGTCATGTCTTGTCGCAAGTGAATAAGTCTAAATACTAATATACAAAAAGTCATGAATAACTACACGACGCGTGGTTATATTATGTGACCTGCATAAAAACGCTAAATTACGAATGTCTACTGAAAATATGTCTCCATGTAAGACACCATTTTGCAGTGTTGTTATGGGGGGGGGGGAAACAGATCTCCTCTTTATGCCAAACCAGAGTCATGGGTGACAAAGTGACCTACAAAGGAAATTTCTTGAACTGTATAGGGTGATAGGTAGCTGTTGCTTATAACAAATCAACCTTCTTCAAAATGAAACATATAGAGGGTGTTCATGGGGCTCATTTTTGTTGTAACCTTAAAACAATACAGGGGCGTTGCTTGTTGCTGAGGTTGCTCTGATAACGTGTAATTATTGTTATGATATCTTGCTCTTGTCTTTGACTTTGTTTGATTCTTTCCTTTCCTGGCCAAAAAGACGATGTTCGCACTGGGGAAAGGCGTGCTCTTATATTAAACGTTTAGAACTGACTGGATGCCCTTTGTCTCACGTGATAAAGCTCAAAGCTCAAAACGTTCTAAAGGCACTTACATTATTCTATGTTTATCCGCACCTCTGGTGTTTTGCCAACAATTTCAAAAAAGAATTTACACAGAAGCCCATGAAGTCGCTCCTCGAGATCCTCCACAAGTTATAAGTCGGGACCCGCCGTATCACATACGGTTCACGCATGTCGTCTAATGGCCGTACGTATTGTACGTAGTGGACACACCAGGAGGAATAGGGCAGTTTAATAGCAACAATTAACGGTTTCATATAGGCACATAACCAGCATTTGTCGTGCACATATCGGGAAATGAGGATACGGAAAAGGTATATTTTATTAATAGTAAAATTGATTGGGTTTACGAGATAAATGAATAAAACATTTGAAAAAAGTAATTACTTGCGTTGTTAGCGAGAGATTGTATTACACTGTTAACTGTTCTTAACATTACTATCTATGAAGATAGCAGTGATATTCAGTTGCTTTTCGTGTTGTATCCAAAGATTAAAGATGGTATCTTACTAATTTAAGTAAGATACCAAATAAGTTTTGAACTTTCATTGTTGAAATACCATTTAGGTACCGTTACCTTAAATAGATTTGGTCTTAGGTTTATTAGCAATCTGTTCCTTCACTAAGTTTTTTTTTAGGTTGAATACCGTGTCCATTCCCTTACTAGGTTTGTTTGAGGTTTTATTAATGGTACGTTTCACTGAGCTAATTAGTGTGTCTGTTTCTTTACTAGGTTCGTTTTAGGCTCATGACGGACTGTTTCCCTTCAAGTCCACGAGAGATTTCGGGCATCCCTATAATTTATGTCATTTAGATGTCATATAGATATATTAGAATTTTCAATTCTTACCTAGTCGGCTACCAGAACGGTTCAAAAGTGAAATCAATGTGGATTTTGATGTGCACTTAGCAACGACGATGTCTTCAAGGCACTGTAACAAGGGTGCCTTCAAGGCACTGTAACAAGGGTGCCTTCAAGGCACTGTAACAAGGGTGCCTTCAAGGCACTGTAACAACGGTGGCTTCAGGGCACTGTAACAACGTTGTCTTCAGGGCACTGTAACAACGTTGTCTTCAGGGCACTGTAACAACGGGGTCTTCAGGGCACTGTAACAACGGTGGCTTCAGGGCACTGTAACAACGGTGGCTTCAGGGCACTGTAAAAACGGTGTCTTCAGGCACTGTAACAAAGGTGTCTTCAGGGCACTGTTACAACGGTGTCTTCAGGGAACTGTAACAACGGTGTCTTCCGGGCACTGTAACAACGGTTGTCTTCAGGGCACTGTACCAACGGTGTCTTCAGGCACTGTAACAAGGGTGCCTTCAAGGCACTGTAACAACGGTGTCTTCAGGGCCACTGTAACAACGGTGCCTTCAGGGCACTGTAACAACGGTGTCTTCCGGGCACTGTAACAACGGTGTCTTCAGGGCACTGTTGTAACAAAGGTGTCTTCAGGGCAATGTAACAACGGTGCCTTCAGGCACTGTAACAACGGTGTTTTCAGGGCACTGTAACAACGGTGTCTTCCGGGCACTGTAACAACGTTGTCTTCAGGGCACTGTAAAAACGGTGTTTTCAGGGCACTGTAACAACGTTGTCTTCAGGGCACTGTAACAACGTTGTCTTCAGGGCACTGTAACAAGGGTGTCTTCAGGGCACTGTAACATGTTTACGTTTGTCTTCAGGGCACTGTAACAACGATATGGCTTCAAGGCACTGTAACAACGGTGCCTTCAGGGCACTGTAACACGGTGTCTTCAGGGCAATGTAACAACGGTGTTTTCAAGGCACTGTAACAACGATATGGCTTCAAGGCACTGTAACAAGGGTGCCTTCAGGGCACTGTAACAACGTTGTCTTCAGGGCACTGTAAAAACGGTGTCTTCAGGGCACTGTAACACGGTGTCTTCAGGGTACTGTAACAACGGTGTCTTCAGTGCACTGTAACAACGGTTGTCTTCAGGGCACTGTAACAACGGTGTTTTCAGGGCACTGTAACAAGGGTGTCTTCAAGGCACGTAACAACGGTTGTCTTCCGGGCACTGTAACAACGGTGCCTTCAGGGCACTGTAAAAACGGTGTTTTCAGGGCACTGTAAAAACGGTGTCTTCAGGGCACTGTAACAACGTGTCTTCAGGGCACTGTAACAACGGTGCCTTCAAGGCACTGTAAAAACGGTGTTTTCAGGGCACTGTAACAACGGTGTCTCCAGGGCACTGTAACAACGGTGTCTTCAGGGCACTGTAACAACGGTGTCTTCAAGGCACTGTAACAACGGTGTTTTCAGGGCACAACGGTGTCTTCATGGCACTGTAACAACGGTGCCTTCAGGGCACTGTAACAACGGTTGTCTTCAGGGTACTGTAACAACGGTGTCTTCAGCGCACTGTAACAACGGTGTCTTCAGGGCACTGTAACAACGGTGTCTTCAAGGCACTGTAACAACGGTGTTTTCAGGGCACAACGGTGTCTTCAGGGACACTGTAACAACGGTGTTTTCAAGGCACTGTAACAAGGGTGTCTTCAGGGCACTGTGAGAACAGTGTCTTGGCACCATATTTAAGACGTATATTGGTAATAGATATTATGTCTATCAATAGAAAAAAAAAAGAAATAGAACAATGAAAATGCAACTAAGACACAAGGCCATGTCATGCAATCAAGTGTATCTTAATTTGGCTTTGGAGAAATGAAGATCTTGTACAGAAACATGACCTGCGTGAGTATCTGACCTTGAGAGTACGTGATACGTGAGCATGTTTGTATAGAAGTGACTTTATGTCTAACTAGACATGTGTCTCAAAACTGGCTTCACAAGATGTATGTTGCAAATGCATATGAGAGCCAGCGATATGTGGTGTATCACTCTTTGTTCTTCCCTTAGAAGTTTTCCTTCGTTCTTATCGTGGAGGTTCTAGAGTTATACGATCACGCAAAGTTGTTTTATTTTAGAACATTTGCCTTAATTTTAGGTGGAATATCACTGCATTTTTGTTGCCCAGTAGTATTCGAATCTTGCAGAATTTCCCACAAGAAAATCAAACTATACAATTTTTTCAGTCGTTTGAATGTTGAGATAGTAATAAATAAATAAATAAATAAATAAATAAATAAATTATGCATATGAAAAAAAATAATAAAAATACTGTGCCTCTTTTTGACAATAACTGAAACATAACGGCACTTTTATGTCTGTTTTGATTTCATATGCCACTTTTTTCATTCAGGAAAGAACTGTGTTTTGTGTTTAGATAGTGGGGCCAACTACAGAATGGGGTTAATTTATCCCGGTTTCTCTTGGTAATTAATAAGCATTTAATTACTATCACAATTTCAAAAACAATCTCTTTTCATGCCTCAAAACAGGCTTTTGTTGTAAAACTTATAACAACACATGAGAAGTCGCACAATAACATACAAATGCTCTTCCAATGTCCAAACCAAATGTCGTTGTATCGAACTTCTATTCCTCACACAGACACCCTATCTTTCTCTCTGTCTGTACAGTCCAACCGCATTGATAGTATGTAACACATACACGAGCACTCATCGAATCGGGTGGCTAATTTGTATGTTTGTCGTGCATTAAGTAAGCGAATGCGTGAGAGAAAGTCACGGGTGGAAGTGTGCCGTTTTGCTCATAATTAGGTGCCAAGAAACTCCGTGAGCGACGCAAATACTGCGACAATAACATGCGAGTCGTTTTGTCAACTTGTATCTCAATACCTACTTAGAATCGTGTTTTTACTATGAACAGTGTTTCTAGATTTCAATACGAAATATGCAACAATGTATTGAAAATAGTTTAATCCTACAATTTGGCAAATTAAAAATAAAAACAATTGTTTTTATTTTCATGCTTTTGCAATGCACAAAACAATAGATATGAAGCACAAAACCTAAAATGAGTATGAAAAATGCAAAGGAGGTTGAAAATTAAGTCAAGCATCTATTAGTATTCATTTTTACATGTTTTCAGATCTGGTTGAAAAATCGATGGTTAATAAAAGTATTGACATTTTTAAAACAATTACTTTGCATGTTTCCTTACATTATAAACTACTGATGACATTTAGGCCTACGCTGTATTTGTGAACTTGCGCGAACACTGTAATTGTGAGGTGTAAGAGAAATGTTCGGTAATCATCATTAAATCTTTCAATGGCGGAAATATTCAAGAATTCTTTTGTTCCGACGGGTGCTCTATTTATTAAGAATATAGCACCCCCTGAACAAAAGTAAATTCATGAAATTTCCGCCACTGGAATCTTGACTTGGTTCAATTTATAGGTCGCGCTATTTCAGGAACTTTATTTCACATGAAACTTTAGTGCTTTCAGGTAATTTGTCTAGTTGTAATAATGTTATTTGCTTAATTTGTGATACCTACGTCGCTGTTTGAAAATCCATCTCAATGTCCATGCGAAGTCATTGTATAATTGGTTCGAAAAACTAATTTGTGGCGGTGTTCATGTAATTCCCTCCCACACACA
Organism: Ophioderma brevispina; assembly: GCA_023653785.1. Lineage (NCBI taxonomy): Eukaryota > Metazoa > Echinodermata > Ophiuroidea > Amphilepidida > Ophiodermatidae > Ophioderma > Ophioderma brevispina. Next base: position 172,526 of record JAMKCH010027912.1, on the reverse strand, counting down.
CAAGCTTTTGAATTTCATCATGGGAGTCCTTGCACTTTTTTAGATTTCAGTATGGGATTCCCATGCATTTTTTTTTAGAAAAGGGGTGTGGGAATTCCTACTATCATCTTTTGGGTGTGTGGATAATTTCTGAATCGCGCATTTAGTAAAATGGTATTAATATACAGAAGACCCATATGTCACAAATTAGAGAATTCTAACGAAGATTTATCGTGGCCATTTGGCTCTACGTTTTATACTGTACGCATCGTTTGTTTTAGTCTCCTTTATCCTATATACTTTAATTCCGTAATCTGTATTGGAGCCTACACCGCTCACCACATTGCTATGGGGTCTCAATTCTCTAACTTTATAGTATGGAATTATTGATATATAAGCACAAGTCTTTGGCTAACACATATTTTTTGTCAAAATTTTAGAAATTTATTGCATTTGTATCCTTTAATTTTACCAAGTCTTCATTTCTGTCGACTTTTGTATGATATGCCCAATCTGATAACAAACAAATCAGGGATGGGTGAACACATATCTGAGGCTATGCTAGATTAATTCGTGTACCCTTACATAGCTATGAGCAAAGTTAGCATATGTTCTAATTCGATACATACATACTTTCAATTTCTGCATTCGCAACCTCCGTTCCAGTATTCTAATTTATAAAAACGAAATATGGCTAAATATCAAGATTTACTATATTCGAGTAGTGACCATGACGTTATCGTATAGACCCTAAGTGGCAAGAAGACTCATTTGAACGGTGATACATGCGTACACACGGTCGCACGTGGTGAGCATACCAAGAGAACCAGCACAGCTGATACCCAAGATTTTGGCCGATTCTGTATCGGTCAATTTGTGTTTAGTTAAGCTCAAATTAAAGTGTCTTATTCAATTAGACGCTAAGAGATTTGAACTATATTAGTTAGTTGAGTAAGTTAAATTGTTTTTTTCACAATCATAATGGTGCTTATTCCGTGCGATGTGTTAATAACTTATTTGACACTTCACTAGTGCGAAGTGCAAAAGGCCTCCAGACGATGTACAGTTTTAAAATGGTGTCTTTTATAGTGTAATTAGACAAGTAATGTCTTCCAAATTAGATAACCATATGAAAACATTATCTTGGAAAAACGTGTAATATAAAACCTGACGTGATACATACCTATCGGTAGGTCATACCTAAGTGGAAAAGGCAAAAGAAACATTATCAAACTGCCCTGATATCAAATGTGATCTCCAAAGACACGCTTTGATGACCGTAAAGCGTCTTGCATGGACATATCGAGGGTTGACAATCAGAAGGACGTAGCTCAACACTAAAAGAAATATTAAAGAATTTCTTTAATTCTGCTGTTCATAATTCAAAATTGTTCTTTGTTTACTAAAGTTTATATAATGTTTGCTTACAGTACCATATATGAGCTTTAACATATGTTTACATTTTGAGTAATGAATAGATTTGCTTAGTAGAAAATATTAAACATCACATTTCTCAAAAGCAGTATTACAGCAGAATTAAAGAAATTCTTTAATATTTCCTTTAGTGTTGAGTTACGTCCTTCTGATTCTCAACCCTCGATATATACGTCGTATTTTAAAAAAATGTCCTATTTTGCACCATTTTAGAGGTGACGCGTATGTAAGGCCGTTAAGACCCCATTTTTCAGCATCGTTGTCACCCAGAGACCCCATATTGTTTTTGAAAATCCTCACCCAAAGACCCCATATATTTTGACAATTTTACCACTTTCACCCAAAGACAAAAATTTTGGAAATATGTACCCAAAGACCTGTATTGTTTGGAAAAGTTTGCAAAAATTTTACTCAAAGACCCCATTTTGGGGAAAATATTGCACATTTGTCACCACAAATATTTTGAGCCATTTGACTGTCTCTCACCCAAAGACCCCTAGTTTTTGCAGTCCTCTGTCACCGAATGTCCTTGGGTTTGGAAGTGCCAACCTTACACCCATATCCATTTCATATGCGAATGCCCCATCCTCCCGATTCGAAGTATGATTGCATCCTTAGGGTTGGAGTTTTAGGGTTAGGTTTATGATTACTCATGTAAATACTTTCGTAATTCCAAAACTTAGGATTAAGCCTAAAGGTCTTCCAGCAAAAGTGTGTCGCCTTTTGAAAACAGTCGATATATGATGTTTTTTCAATTCAGATTTTAATTGTATCAAATAAATTAAAAGATGATTTGATTGAGATTTTAATTTGTGTATTATTATTTTATGTTTATTTATTTATTTATGTTAAAAAAAAAAAAAAAAAAAAAAAACAGAAAATGTATAATTTATTTCGATTTCTCCTGGAAAAATCCTGCAAGATTGAATACTATTGGACACATAAAATGCAGTAATCCTCTAAAATAAACAAGTCAAAGATCATACAAAAAACAAAACTTTGCGTGATAACTAACTTAGAAACATCACGACGTTTTTTTTTAATTGATAGGGAGGAGGAAAGAGGTGAAAATAAAAAACGAAGGAAAAATATAACGGGTTGTTTGAACGGAGAAGCAGTGACACCACATATCGCTGGCTATCATGTAAAAATGATCTTCATTGCAATAGATACATAATGTGAAGCAAGTTTGAGACATGTCTAGTTAGACACTAAGTACATTTCTATACAAGACATGCTCACGTATCACGTCTCAATCAGATACTCAGACGGAGGGTTCAGTTTCCATGCTAAGTACACTCAGTTTCGTTAGAGCCAATTTGAGATATGACGTGATGGAAGGACCTGGCATTTGTCTGAGATTACATTTATGTTTCTATTTTTTGTTTCTATTGTAGAAGATAATTACATCTTCATACAAATACAAGTCTTAAATACAGTGCCAAGACAACATTGTAACGTGTTTTGAAGACAAACAGGGATGCTAAACACAACACAAACTAGTGAAGGAAGAGGGTAAACGACTTATCTTTAAAACAAAACTAATATATTTTTTAATATATTAGTTTTGTTTTAATATTACCATTAACATGGTTAACGATACTTATATTGACCGTCATTGGCTATTATTTCAAATAAACAAATGACCTTAAACACAACACAACAATATCAAAAATAAACATACAAACGAATCGTTTTGAGTGATTGTCACACATTGTTTTGCGGGTCTTCTGTTTACTCGGCCCCTGTGGATAAAAACACAACGATTGTGATCGAACTACACGCAATCTGCATTAAGGGGGCAGGGACACGATAGATCTGTCCGAAAATTTTTCATTGAACTCGGTATGAAAAAACTTCCATCGATGGTAAACCAACAATCCAAAATAAAAAATGGGGGTCCACCGACCTCGTTTTGATATATCATATTGATTAAATACCTATTTTTGGGCCATTTTGATCAAAAATTAGTACACAAACCTATGGAGATTGATTTTTACGAACGGACATTTTTTATTATAAAAAAAATTATGCCTAGAAATTTTTTGATGGAAATTTAATAAAGTGCGCACTACCAGAACTTTCGATTTTTTAAGAAAGAACAAATGGGTCAACCGAATGACTACTTTTTCCAATTAAGTTAACAAATAACCGTTTTGTAGGTGTTCAAAATTGTGAGAAACATGTATATGCGGACATTCAGAGGCGTCACGCGCGACATAAGTACGCGATATCAACCTTCTAATACTCTTGCGCCTATCGATCACGCATTTCAAAAGTAAGACCAATATCCTATTATTCCTAATAGATTGCCTTTATAATGAGAAGGACTTGCTCTGAAAATCTGGGGAAAATTGGGAGCATCGAACCGAATACACGTCAAACAAGAAAGTATGCTAGCTGCACACCGTTAAAAATACCGAGTTATGGAAATTTCGGAGTATTTTACTGCAATTCTGCATACTACACCATATTATAAAATCGTTATCATTTACGGTAAATTGCACCGACGCGTAATTTTCAGAGAGCAAGAAATGGCAACTCCAATTCCAAAAATAGTTATATTAGGAACAAAATTCGTGTAAAAAATGCTTGAAATTCAAATAATGTTAGTAGATTAAATTCATCGGCGTCGGGAAGCATTTTGATTGGGCCGTTGCGCATCTGGTGTGGGGCGCCTACCTATTTCCTTTCGGGGGCGGGCGAAAATTCTTATTAATTATTAGGTAACTTTAAATCCACATAGTGAAGCCATTATGCCTTTTTGAACATGTTTGAAAATCGCGCTTTCACAGGACTGCAACTTGATTTTGTCTAGAAAAAAAGTAGGCCTACACCAAGATTTAAAATATGCTCTTAATGTTAATGGGGTGGGTGGGAGAAGGTGTACCCCTTCCGCGAAGCACGGAAGCCTCGCAATGTTTATTTTCCAAAGCACGTTTTCTCGTGAAAAATTATGGAACAAGTTTGAGAAAGTAGCAAAAGGGTCCACTTATAATGAATATATTTATATAAGATCAACGGCTTAAAAGTAAAATTGAGTTAGTTTTAATAGTCGGTAAGGTGTATTGAACGAACCATAAGTCATTGACTTTGAGGTTTATATATGAGCGGCAATGGTGGCGTGGGGGAGGTGGCTCCCTTTCGAGGCGAAAAGCGCGGAACCTTGCAATGTTCATTTTCCAAAGTACGTTTTCTCGTGAAAAGGAACATCGCCCGGATAAGGAGAGAAGGAGGCCCTTATAATCATAATAGTTATTTTCACCATTAAAGTTGAGGTGTGTTTTACAATACTTTAACAGGTACGGCAATGTGTTTTTTATCCGCAACCCAAAATACCTTTGGTATCAAGAAAAAATGACAAAAAGTCTGAGGAAAGTTCAGGGGGCCATGCTCTTGGAAAAAGCAAAGCTTAGAGTATTCATCCATTCCAAGGACCATTTATTACTAAATGAAGAAAGAAAACAGGAAGAGTTGCATAGGATGCCCTTTGTTAAGGGCTGGTAAGTGACGTATATAAGCCTTTTGTCCTTTATAAGCTCAAAGAGGCTACACGAGCAGCCCCTTAAAAACAATACCCAAATACCATTAGCGTATGCTACTGAGATTTGGATTTATATAATGTTCTTCACACAAGCAGACTCTGGAATACAACACAAGTGGCCCATGACCGCGCTATTTATATCATGAGCAAGCAGGCTAGCGCTATGAGCTAATAAAATACAATTCCCATGGCACAGCTCATGTCCTTGAGCTGCCATACAGACCCGTATACACTTGCTCCGTCAGAGAATGTTAATGTTGATTTGAGTACATATGCATAGGACTTTCAAACCTTACAAGGTTGGAAACCCCCCATGGTGGAAAAATTCCAAACCCTGGCAACTCTTGGTACAGCCAATTATTCAAAATGGGCTGCAGGGGCTATTGGTAAAAAAACAACATTAAAATGCACCATTCAGGAATTATATCAGAAAAAAAAATGAGGTTGTCTTTTTCAATAAATTCAGCATGTGCAATTCCACGGAAGCGGTTTAAAATTCAAAACCTTCAAAAACTCTAATTATGGCCCTACATTTTCCAAAATGGGCTGCCAAAGAGATTAGGAAAAAAACATAAAAGGCATAATTTGGTATACCAAATTCACTGAAATGGTAAGTGAGGTGTCGATTTCATTCAATTCTGAATTTTTTTTAACCCACTGGAATGGTTTTGAAACCTATAAGCCAGAGTAAAACTCTTATGACGGCCATAATTTTCTAAATGGCCGCCCGCGGCCATCTTAAAAATGGAAAATGTCAAAATTCCAGTAACAAGAAATGAAATCAATGTGGGAAGGAAATACCCACTCCCCCTTCCCCCTTGTCTAAAGGCAAATGATTCTCATTTTCACTAAATTCTGCATTTGTAGACAAAGTGAAGGATTTTAAAATGTGAAAAAATCAATCTTACGGCAATATATTTTCAAAATGGCTGCCGGCAGCTATCTTGAAAAACCCTTCCCACCCCCCAGGCATTATGCGGGGACCAGATCAACACCAAAATAAATGTTGTGAACTTTCACTTGATTCTGGCATTTTCAATCTAGATGTCTGTTAACAGTTGACATAAAAACGAAATATATAATAAACTACATCAGGGAATCACCATATAAAGGTATATCAGATGTCGTTTTCCAGATCATCAGAAATTCATGACAGCCGTACTTAGCAGCCATATAACCTTTTCACTCACCTAAACTCAGGCGTTTTCTTTATATCACACATAAATAAAACAAGTGGACACATGCACAGAATTATTACCATATAATCACTTCAATAGTGAGTGAGCTTTCGGGAGTTGATTAGAAAGGCCCACAATACAAAGTTTGGGTTGTTCTAACTTGATCAGACGAAGAAAGTCGTCTATGTAATAGAAAGAAAAGTTACTATATTTATGACTTTTATATATTTTACGGAAGAAAGCTATTCTTAAACTGTTCACAGTACATTTTCTGATATATTTTTTGCACCATCTCACAGCAGAGTTCTTCTATCCTACTAATTGAATGAGTATTTTCTTACACTGTTGCTGCCACAGGATTTGATCCGTAAAGTTTGTTTGTTACATTAGCCTCACCTGCAAATTAATTAAGATCAAATCAGCCCCCTTATGGGTAACAGAACGATTTTTATTATAAATGACTACGGCAAGTTTTTTTTCAGCAAAGGAGGAAATGCGTTTAATACAAGAAAACGCACATGGCAGAGTCATTCCCCACTGTATGTATCTTGTTTGGACGGTCTGTGACCTTTGTGGTTTTAATGAGTACGAGTCTTTGATATTCATGTAATATATGCATTTGTTGAATAAAGCTACCGCCAGTGCCCGCTTAGATGTTGTTAATTTTGGTTTAAGTTTCTTTCTGAAGTGTCTTTATAAAAAAAAAAAAGAAAAAAAGATTCAATCCAAAAATCAATTAAAAGGTGGTGTCCGATTTATGTGATCTTGTTCTCCACTTGTATGAGAGCCTGGCACCTGCATACACTTACCATGATCAAGTATCGTGGGAAACGAACTTGCGCTTTTGATAACGAGAAGCGATATGCACATTGCAAGGCGCTATTCACTACTGTGCTAATATTGATGTTAACCACTAACACGCGATTTTTTGTTTATTCTTATCGCAAGAAGTGGATTTGGAGCTGAAATTTCAGATCAATACTGAGAAAAATACGACCTTTCATCTGATATCAAAATTATACTACTTCCGGTTAAATCAGGGGGTCCATAGGCGATCGGAACCCAAAGCCCACCTTTAAGCAGAAACTTAAAATTTACTCGGTAGGATACTGTTTAACCATTTGATCTTAGCATATGCTTGACAAGAAATGGCCATATTATGAGGGTTTAAATTTTGTTAGATAGGATAACAAACTTTAAATGCATCTGCCTTCTACCAATTTCATGAAAACTTTTCACCTTTATTTAAAGTAACTTATAAGTTACATTTGGTCATTAGTTTTCCGATGTATTCAAACGGAAAAAAAAAAACAGTTAAAACGGGTGGAAATATATGGGGTTAGAATATAGTCATGGACATTAGCGTATGGCCGGTGGGGGTTGGGGGGGCCTTTTTTTTTTCTTTCCCCAGTTTACCCCAGCCAGAAGAAAAATTACAAATTTGTGGCAAAAATCACTCAAATGTTTGCAAACCCAGTGATTTTTGTGGACCAAAATTGGTTAAACTCTCAAACCTGTTGATGTTTTGCACCCCATACATTCACTTCAACCCTCAAATTTCCGTTTTTACCCTGGTTGTCCCCCCCCCCCACCTCCGGAAATACTTGCAGGTAGTATTGTCATGATGTATGACTTTCAGACCCTTCTGTATCATGACACCATTTCGCTGAACAATGCGCCGTAACTTGTTGATACAAAACAGGGACTCACGATCATAGAGATTCAGACTTGTGGACATGAAAAATACCACGAATATGACATGACTCTCCTCATTGTATAAGGTGGTGGCTGGGCAAGACTTTTCCTAAAATTGTGATTTTCCAATCCGAAGGACAAAGGTTTTGGGATGATCCAGCCCGCCATCCAAACACGATCTATTTTTCTTTCTCTTTTTAGTTTGATTCTTCCTAAGTCATATATTCTGCAAAATCTCCAAGTATTCAATGGTAAACACAATAATGGCCCGCATGTTCTGCCCCGATTTTGCTCAGGGCATCACCCCAGTGAGTACATGCCAGTGAGTATGGAAGCCCGACGGTCTCAATAACTCACACAATTTTATCAACATAATGGATTGGGGCTCGTTTAATGGGAAATAAACTCTATGGCAAAAGAAAACACAAAACACACACACCCACTTAAACACATAATACACCTAACGCAATGGCAGGAATACAATAACACCAGTCTCATTTTTCTTTCTTTCTGTTCCTTTTCATATATTTATATTATTTTATATCAATTTGATTTAATTCTATATCATGTTATTTTTGTTTTTAGGATGACAATTAAATGTAAACTCTTTAATAACCATTTCACTAGTTTGTAAATGCCAGATTTGAATGATAAAAGAAAACTTGTTCCCTTTGGAGCCGCCCTGGGGAAGGAGTTTAGGGTCATATGTTGTTTCAAAATGCTGCCGAAGGCCATTTTGAAACTATAGGTCAATCTAGAGTTTGTTAAATTCGATTTCAAAAACCATTACCATTGGGATGGAAATTGTCATAATTGATTGAAACTGACACCGTCATTTACCTTTGTAACTGATCTGGTGCCAGAATTAGAAATTTTAATGTTTCTAAAATGGCTGATACCGGCCATTTTGAAAATTCGGTCATACTTAGATTTTAAATATTAAGAATTTTAAGGACATTCCAATTGGGTTGGAAATGTGGGAATTAGTGAAACTGATGCCTCATTTACCTTCTTAGCTGCTATAATTGCTGGCAATGTGGACATTTTATGTTTTTTCAAGATGGGCCGCCGGCAGCCATTTGAAAAATACGGTCGTCTTAGACAGGTTTACTCTGGTTTAAATTTCACAACATTCCGGTGGCGTTGAAAATGTCAGAATGCAAGAATCGCACCTGACTTCCTTTGCATTTATTTGGTACAATTTAATGGCAGTTTGTGTTTTTCATAATCTCTGCTGTCCAGCCCTTTTGAAAATATATGGCCGATAGGCACACCAGAAAGAAAGCACAGAAAGGGAAACCCCCTTCGATTAGAGTTTTGAAGGTTTCAAATTTTAAAACCAGCTTCCAGTGGATTTTGAAAGTCAGAATTTATTGAAAAGACACCTTATTGGCAAAGGGAAATACGGATAATGCCCCATCGGTAAAACGAATCGAAATTTTTATCTGATATAATTCATGGAATGTGCCATTTTATGTTTCTAAATGGTCACCGGCGGCCTTTTTGAAAAATGGAACTGTTACCAATAGTTTTGCCAGGGTTTGGAATTTTCCACCTTGCAGGGTCTGGAAGTCCTATGCATATGTTAAACTCAAACCAACCTTAAAATTCTCTGATGGAGCAAAGTGTATACGGGTCTGTAGGCAGCTCATGGACTAAATAGCTTTCATTCACATTGTATTGGAACAAATACTCACCTTGTATTTTAGTATGAATTTAGATACCCAGGATTGCCAAGTTCGCTTTCGTTACATGGCCCATTAAAGGCTTTCTGAACGAGCCCTTGGTAGTTAGCAATCCCTTATACCCAATGTGATTGGCATGGTATGTCTGTAATATGTTGTTGTTGTTTATGGCAATTCCATTTGAGTTTTAGAAGCCCCCCAGAAAACAAAAATGCAAACATGAGGCCTTTCCCCCCCCAAGCACCAAATGCCACCTCATCTATATATTGCTTAATATATAACGAACATCTTGCAAAGCGGTATCTGGTTCTTGGGGGGAAAGGGTTCATATTTTGAAATTTCCGTTACCCATTGAACCTGTATTATAATTTTACATAAAACCGTTTTTCATGGAATTTTATGTAAGTGGAGATTTTTTGAAAACTGGTAAAGTTAAATTGGACATGTCCTCAAAATGCGGAGTGTTTCAAGTTCATCTGCGTTCATGAAAACTACAGAGGCGTCCTCCATTCCTTATCCGGCGATAGATCCTTGGGATGGAGACAATTTGGAAATTAGCAAAGGTTCACTTTATAGGAAATATAGTCATTTAAGATCAACGGTCTTAAATAGTAAAATTGAGTTAATGAGTAAGCTTTTATTTGACACAAACCAGAAGTCATTGATCTTGTGAACGTTTATATATGAAGAGGCAAGGGTGAATGTGGGCGGGGTGCACCTTTAGCGAAGTGCGGAATCCTTGCAATGCAAATTTGCAATTCACATTTTCTCGTGGAGATTGATGGAACAAATGTGAAATTAGCATAAGGTCACATTATAAAGATTAAAAGGCCTTAAAAAGTTAAAAAATAGGTAATGTGGAAGGGTTATTTTAACAAAACCATTAAGTAAATCGATCATGGAGGTCCTATATAAAGCGCACGGGGTGGGTGCGGGGGTTCCTCGCTATGTTATTTCCATAACACATTTTCTATACCAAAATTGATAGAAATATTGTGAAATTTGTAAAAATGTTCCATATATAATGCTTATACCAAAATAAGATTAATGGGCTTAACAAGAATAAGGCATAGTTAATGCGTTTCCGGTTCATGTAATGTGTCATTGCCGAATTCATATATCAAGTGGCGCGGTGGTGGGAAGAGGTGTCACTCTCCGTGCGAAGCACGGAAAACCTCATGAAATGTTTCATTTTTCCAAAAACACATTTCTCAGGTTTTAGTTACCAAACAATAAGTGCAAAAAAATTGATTATAAGAGTTTCTGTAGGCATACGAAGCGACAGAGGGTGGGTGCGGGAGGTGAACCCTAGAAATGTTATTTTCTAAAACATATTGTCTGATGTCAAATTTGTCGAACAAATTTGAAAGTACTTCTTCATTGGACGAACAGTATGGTGCTTTCGCTTATGAGACGTCTGCAAAAACAGCAACTTCAGCCTTTTATTTCAGAGAATGCCGAATGCGGATGGCATGCGTTTCTGGGGTGGAGGGCAATCTTCAATTTGGAGGTGACGCGTAGTAATGCTGTTAAGACCCTAATTTCAGCATCGTTGTCACCCAGTGACCCATTATTTTTGAAAAAATGTCACCACTACACCCAAAGACCCCTATTTTTGGGAGTAATTTGAAAATTTCACCCAAAGACCCTATTTTTTAGAAAATTAGCAACAAATTCACCCAAAGGCCCCATTTTGCGTAAATTAGCAAGGTTTGTTAATTTTGTTCTAACGGGGGCATTAATTTCATACCTTGCTGGATAACCAGAACAAGGGCGCCATTGTTTATTAGACTTTTGCAAATTGCTTCTTGTGAGCGACATCCGTCCATTACTTTATTGAAGAAACCAGTATAATGGGTACCATTGCTTGTTAGACTTTGCATTTTTTTGACCATAGGGCGGGGGCAGCAGTTTAGACACCATGGGATATCAATGGCCAATTGGCTGGTTAGCTTATGCAAGTTCATTAATTTAGTGATAACAAGAATAGAAGAATATGCTGTCATAATCCAGGACAGAAAAAACCTTGACGAGCGGTAGAGTGAGCGGAGTGTTCCAGCGCGTGCAACATCCTATGATTGCAAATTTAAGTAAGACAACAGCAGATCACCACAACAGACAAAGTAGAGACGATTGTTTCAAAACAGTTAAAAGTTGTCCCGATAAGACTTTTGCATTATTCTAGTGGGCGACATAAGTTTCTTCTTATTGGATACCCAGTTTAAGGGGCATCATTGTTTGTTAAACGTTCGCAGTATTGTTTTTAACATGGTTCAAGGGGCGGACATCGGTTTGATTAATGGAATATGACTAGGGCTACCAATGCTTGTTAGACTTTTGTAATTTCCTTTCAATGGCCGCCATTAGACCATTAGTTCATTCACATTATTGCATAGCCAGAATTGGTGCACCACCGCTTATTTAGGCTGCTGCAAATTCTTAAGACGTCATTAATTCAGTACTTTATGGGGGAATAACCAGAATATCGGACACGATAGTTGTTAGACTTCTAAAATTTTCTAAAGGGCGGCGCATCAGTTTGAATAATTCATTGATAACGCCAGAGAGCACTTAGGTCATCATCGTCGACCTATGCAAATTTGCGTCTAGTGGGCGGCAAATACAGTTATACTTATAGATGTAGCGCCTGTGCAAGTTTTTTCCATTTAATGGTGTCATAGTGTAATAACATAAGTGTTAGCATTCAGCAGGGCGTGTTGCTTTTTGCATCTTATCAATTGCTCTTTTGCGCTTTAAAGGGGCGGCCATCTGTTTATTCCTTGGCTTTGGATGACAAGTATTGAAAGTATAGGGGTGCCATTGCAGTACTTCTTCCGCAATGTTTCTTTCAAGGGCGGGCATCAGAATTGACAGGGTGCTATTGCTATTAGACGTCAGCCAGTTTGTTTTCAAAAGGGCGGCTTCAGTTTAGTCCTTCGCTGGACGACCAGTATATGGGGCGTCAAAAGAGAATTTGTAGTTGAACGTCGACTGCAGTCATGTCGTTTAAGAGGATCGAGTCATGTTTCACTATACGTCTGCAAAGTATGCTCTACGGCAGGGAATCAGTTATTATAAAACTTTTTGGTGACTAGTATAGGGGCGCCATTATCTTAATAGAGGTCTGCAAGGCAAAGAGACCGTGTTAGTTCATAACGTAATTGTTTAAAGATGAGTACCAGAGGGCGTCATTGTAGAGTTCTTGACAAATTTCGTAATGGTATTTCTGGAAGCCGAAGGGGGGCATGGGGGTGCCACTTTCAAATTAGAGGGGCATTTTTTTCCATGCTCTTAAACTTTCATTTCGTTTATAGTCACCATCTCGAGAAAAGGTATTTAAAAAATTAGTAGGGCCTAGATCCGAACGGGGCACCATAGGCCACTGTGTAGTTCATCTACCGTAAAAGGAAAACAGCAAATTCTTACAGAGAGGCCAATAGGTCAATTGCAGTTAAAAAAATTTGGGGCACACATGCTTACGACCATGAGTATCAGCATCTCGGATTTTTTTTTTTAAACGTAATTTTTTTTTTTTTTCTGTTTTTTTCAGAAAAATTCTACTTTGGTATATTGGAGGGGGGGTGTGACAACAAGCAGGGCCTCATATAATTAAAATTAGAATAAAACGCGCAGAGAAAACAGAAAGTAAAAAATATTGGGATTCTATTTGTAAGTCGGTTTTTTTTCAAACTAAAAAACAAGTACATTGTCAAACCTATACGTACGCAAACCTCATGGGGAAATATTAAAACTCAACAACCATATCATCCAGCCTTTTTGTTCAATTTCCCCCGGTTTTTCCTGAGAGGGTGTTGGAGTTTCTTGGCACTTTTTAGGTTGACCGTCAAGTTCAGGCATCTCTCGGCTTCCATAAGTTTTAGTTACGCATGTAGACGCATGCACGGCGCAGCTGCTGATTACGCGCGTGTCCCACTCAGAACGCCACGAAGTATTTTGTTGGAAAATCGACTGGGAACAGTGACCAGATCTAGTGCGCGGAGGTAACGTGTCCTAGCCTCCTTAAGTATTTGCCTTGTGTTTCAACCAGTAGTAAAAGATACGACCTATGTGCTATTTTTCGTACCATTTACTGCGCAATTACATATAGCCATTTTAGAGATCATTATTTCAAAGTCCTTTTCTCGTTTTCAAGTCTTCTGTCTCGGCCCGATCTTTTCTCTTTTTTAGAGTGACTTGGTATAGCAAAGTTGAGTCAGAACAAAGTATTAGATAAGTCCCTTTGGTCGTCTGTACTCGATCACCGTCGCGACATTTCAGCCAGTTTTAACACCTTGATCCTCAAGGAGGACGCCCATCAGGCTAAACTATCAACGTCTTGGCTCTCTATACACTTGGCTGCAGATTTTTGTATGCTGCGGAAATGTGGAGACGCTGCTGCATGGGGTCAGCGTGGTCAGCGTTTAATTAGAAAAATAATGCGACTTAAGGGTGCTTAGGGTAGACGAGTGGGACTCGCATGTTCGATCGACATTCCCTATGTCTTTAGCATAGTGTGCATGGTTTAAGAATTACATCCAAAGGAGCAGTCCTATAGTAAGGCTTTCCTAATGTCTGATTCCAGTTTCTCAAATTCAGTTGTCAGTGTATTTTCTATCCTCCCCCCCCCCCCCCCCCCCCCCCCCCCCCCCTAGTGTTAATTATTTTCTAAATATACTCATATCTTGTCTTCCATCTTTGCGATACATTGTATCTCTTTTGTTTCAATACGACAAAAGTTGGCATGTGGCCTTTTGTCATTTCTCAGATGTTACTCCAATAAGTTTTAATGTCCAATACTTAGCACGAATCTGGCTTTGTATTCTTTAAGCATTTTATTTACTAAATTTCTTTTGCATAAATTCAGCATCACACTTAAGCAAGTGTGTTGAAAACAAGAGTTTTTAGATACCAAATAGGTGCATTTGACCGTGTTTCTATAATAATAATCGTTTGTAAAATCAAATCATTCTTTTTTTTTTTTTTGATATGGTCTTGTTCATTTTATTTGCCCAAAAAGGTATTAGTCTAGATATAATGTGATTAATATGTTACAAACAAGCATTAATTAAAAAATATTACGCTGAAACAATGAAGTAACGTGTTGTTTTCTATTTTAAAAACACTTGAAGATTAGTGTGAGGCAATTTCAAAATATATGTTTTTAGAATCTTGTCTACCTTATCTTTGCTCTTAATGTTCCTCTTAGCTGTCTATAGACAATCAACAAATGTGTATCTTCTTTTGACGGTTCCTCGGATGACTATACCTAATGAACCATCTCAAAAGCAATCGGTTGAAAGCTTAGTATGTCAAGCACTTGATAACAATAAAAAAGGCAAATGTTACACTTAACAACTTTCTTCTACATGTATTGATACGACAATTTTATAATGGTTTATCTCCTGACCGTGGTTCTTGGATACTGAGAAAAATTTTAAATTCAAATTTGGACATTTTGGACTCAAGAAAACAAAATATATACAGGTCCAAATGTGATATAGAATAAATACAAATGGTATATCTTTTAAAACGTCTTAATTTGGGTAAGAAATTTATTTTTATAGGAAGCTTCATATTTGCGAAAATTAATTTGCATGAATCTATTTCTTTATAAAAATCGGAAATGTAACATCAGCTAAATTCGACAGAAATGAATGGTTGTTGTCGAGTGGTGGGTCCTTATCAATTTACGGAAAACTCTTGCCATGAAAATAACTAGTTTGCTGCTACTTTTATTGCATAAATCTGTCGCTAAAATTCTTTTTCGTAATAAAATAGCAAATTAATGATGCAGAACTATTCTTCAGACCCATCATCTCTTCTTCGTGTTGATCTTTTAATCTAAAAAACAAACAAACAAACAAACAAAAAACAAGATAGATTAGTAAATTTCACAATGTGTATTTATGTTGCAGCTCAATTTCGAGGTCAGAAATGATTCTTTTAAATGAACAGCACAGGTTATCATTTTCACATCATTTGACTCATATACCACCTTAAACATGACCTTAACATGCTCGTATCACCGTATCCAAAAATTATTGTCACCAAGTATGGTTAAGATTATAGTCAGTGTGTGCAAATGAGAGAACTTTAACATGCTAGATTAAAATTAAGACTTATCATTTTTACCACAGACACACAGCATTTTTAAAAATAAAGATATGTCTTAGAACCATTCTGTCTTGTACATTAACTCTCAATCAAACTTTTCTAAAGAGCGTGTTTGAGTTTAAAAGAACAAATTTTAATCTTCTCAGATCATTGTAGAGCACTTCCAGGATTAACTTTTTTTGGTTCAAAACCTCATAAAATCAAGACCGGTCTTGGACAAAAAGGGCAGTCTACGCTATTCTGTAAAGATTTTGTAAGGATGAAAATGGTTGATAAAAGAAACAAAAAGATTCCTCAGAACTTAGACCCTTTCTTGGTTTTTACAACACCATGCATGGTTTTTAGAAGTGTTCTGAGTAGAGGACAAAATGGCTTTCGATTAAAATTTATCTCTTAGAATGTACATCCTACACGCCCACTCACAATGCCCATACATAAATAAAGACGAACGCCGTTCTGAAGTCGATTAGAGAGGGAAAAACACAGTGATTAATGATTACTGTCCTGACCATAATTTTACGAAATGCGAACATTTGAGCACGTGTACTATGTACCAAATGACAAACCATGCTATGTTCACAAAAGCGTAATCGCACTCAATTGGTTAACAAATTATCTTGGGTCAAGACCCGCTGAACTACTTTCTTCGATTTTATGTCGCATTTGGTGAAAATCATTTCCCTTCATTTCGGACTGAATGACATACACTGACAAACCTTGCGGGATTTAACTGGCTTTATAATGGTCATAATTTAATAATCACATCTATTATAGGGCTATAATGGCTGATAGACTGTCGATCTGGTTACTTTTCATTTTCTTACTAAATGTGGTTTATTTGAAGCCAGGGTACGCTTGATTAGGAATGTATCTCTTCTGCTGATAGAATTGGCCAAAAAAGTTTAAGAAATCCCTGTACACACGAAATACGGGTTTGCAAGAATAGAGCCTTTTTTCCATGCTTTGTTGTTTTAAATGGTTACTTTCTGAACTCAAGCATGCAGGAATCGCTGTTGATTATTTACTTATTAATTTCCTTATACGGTATTTGAGCAAATTGAACAAAGCTGGGACACGATGCCCCTTATTATACTGTGATTTTCTGATTAATATCATGGTGAGCATGATGACGACATCAATGATGACCAAGACAGACAATAACGACGATAGTAATGCCGACAACGATGACGATAATGACGACGACGACGATGACAATGACGATGATGACGACGATGACGACGACGACGATGATGATGATGATGGTGATGATGATGATGGTGGTGATGATGACGATGATGGTGATGATGATGATGATGATGATGATGATGGTGATGGTGATGATGATGATGATGATGAGGAGGAGGAGGAGGAGTAGGAGGAGTAGGAGTAGGAGGAAATTATGGTAGAGAGATGATACTTGATGCGAACGAAGACAATGGGATGGGCGTCATTGTCACCTTCAAGAGCCGGCGCAATTTGGTGACCCTACTTGGTGACAACGGTGATGATGACGGTGATAATAACAATTAAAAGGAAGATAATAATAGCGATAACTATTATGATAATTATGATATTCCTCATCATTACCATTATCATCATCAACATTATTTGGTATTCTAGAATGATTAATCATGCCAGCACACAGCTAACAGCACATCACAAGCCCTACACAGAAGCTCCTCAGCTTGACTACAAATAAAAACTTTCATAACATAGTCAATTTACTCGATGAGATAGAACAAAACGGCAAATCTTAACGCGGCTTTCTGCACGTGCTTCGTCCCTTCCAGCTACCAACGTTTACTCATAGCCGGTCTTGTTGACCAAAGCGTAGAAGGTCGGGCCAATAATATGGCCAAATTATGCCAGCTCACGAAACACGGCCTAGAAATAGCTTTTTCCTTGATATCAGTATCTGGGCAAGCTATAAAGTGGTTTTGAGTGAAAATGTCCTCCACGAGAACCATTATCTTTCAATGCTATAGTAACTTATCTTTAATGAGAAATAGACGTGCATAGCTCCAAGGGATTTCGAGAACCTTTTTGGGCGAGAAAACTTTTCCAGAAAGCTTGGAAACAAGAAGGGGGATATTTATGTAATATAAGCAAAATACTAGTACTATATGCTTTGAGCAAAATTGAGAGCAGGGTGGGTGAAGATAGAGGAAGAAGATTTGTGTTTAAAATCGATGGTGGTAGTGTTGTATAATTGATTGCAAGGATTTTCAGTGATAACTACAGTTTGGAATTTGCATGCATGATCAGGCTTACTCTACCAATGCCATTTATGAAGAATTTGTCTACTAAAGGTAACATATCAGAAAATGGTCCTTATATAAATGGATTCTGTAGATTTTAAAACACCACGGGCGACTTTCTTACACCATCTCTGATTGACTTATCTTTACATGATATACCATGATATATCCTCTGAGTATCCAATGAAAACCTCTTTTATATCTGTAGAAACCTTTAAGCCTTTCTTACCAAGTCTTTGATTGGCTAAATGCCTCAAACAATTCAATGAATGACCAAGAAAATTGGCAGGTAGACCGCAGGAGGTTAAACTTATTTTTGGAAATTAATTTATGGTAAGAATGGGAAAGTTGGACCTTTCACTCACGCAGGTATTGTATCAAATGGCAGCTATTGCACTTACAACCTTATTGCACTCACATGACAATACACAATGATAATTAACTGGTAATATTATTGATACAAATAAGAATAGCAATTATGAATTTTAGGACAAGCACAAATCAGATGTTCGGAAGGTTCCTTTACTCCAATTGAATTCCAAGTAATAATTTCAACAGGAAAGTCATTTGATGTCAACTAACTGTCGACTTTAGTGCACAGTATTGTAATCTTTCCTGCTGTGTTTTCATAAGGGGTAAAACCATTATTAGGAGCATTGAAGTCCTGTCTCATGCACAGTATAAACAGTGCTCTAACATCGATATACCCTTGGTTTTCCTAAAATATTTGATTAAAGAAAGTCGTGTGAATGGAATAAGGTCAAAGTGCAATAGCTGCCATTTGTCAGAAATTCCTCATCAAACATACTATTATGCCAACAAGTCTTTGGTCAGTGGCTCTTGAAATGGTTCAGTCGCCAGAAGAATCATTTCAAGTTCCCTTGACTCAAGGGAAGAAAATATCATCCTAATAGTAATACATGGCAGCATATACAGGTGTATCACATGGCAGCTATTCCACTTACGTCCTTCTTACAATCACATGACAAGATGCACTCAAGACGTGACCTGTTGAAACTCCTAAACCCATGAATACTACCTGCTGATTGGTCACATAATACTTGCATGAATTTTATTGGTCACAATAACGCTAACATTTATTCGGCCAATCAGCAATCAGCAACATGGTAGGGCTGAAGAGAGATAGAGATTAAATATCTTTAAGAAGCAGTTATTGAAACGAATATCTCTAAGGGAACGTGTGGTCCAGTGGATAGAACGACCGACTCATGATCTGAAGGTTGTGGGTTCGAGTCCCACTGCGGCCAACGTGTTGTGCACTCTCCACCCAGGAGTGAAATTTGAAGCTGTCAGGGGATTGTTACAATCTAAGTGCTATATAGTAGCTGCGCTATGGTCGCGCCCTAGTTGAAGCGAAATGATTCTGATGATTTCCTAGTGACAGCGTAATAATAATAATTGTAAGCGCCATGATACTGGCGTCCCTAAATACTAGGTATTATAGGTTTTCCCGTTCGGTTTCGCACAATGTTCATCCGAATTCAACAATTGCTTAGTTCAAATTCGTCCCAAAAAAACGAAACTGTACATTTGCAAACTCGATTTCGTCTTTGGTCAAACAACTTCAACCTTGGTGCACTCTAACTCGTCAATGGTCGCACCGGTTCGTCGTGTTAATTCAAATTTTTTTTTTTTTTTTTTTTTAGCCCTAGTTGAAGCGAAATGATTCTGATGATTTCCTAGTGACAGCGTAATAATAATAATTGTAAGCGCCATGATACTGGCGTCCCTAAATACTAGGTATTATTATTAATATATGTTATAGCCAATCAGAAATTCTGTATGAAGGGCAAGTATAGTGGTCAGGGTTTAAAGCTAAAGTAATTTTTTTCACCCTTAAAGCTTTCGGAAAGTAACACTTTCGCTTCATCACCTATCAGCTAACGTGATAAACCGGTGTGATAATTGGTCATGTGACTTTCTCTGACACCATGGGAGTGGAGTAAACTTTTGAAAGTATGCGTGTTTGTGATTCCGTCAATGATTGTGCTCCCCGGGCACTTTTTTTTTTTTTTTTTTTTTGGGATGTCCAAAGACGAAATCGAGTTTGCAAATGTACATTTTCGATTTTGTGGGACGAATTTGAACTAAGCAATTGTTGAATTCGGATGAACATTGTGTGAAACCGAACGGGAAAACCTATATTATTAATATATGTTATAGCCAATCAGAAATTCTGTATGAAGGGCAAGTATAGTGGTCAGGGTTTAAAGCTAAAGTAATTTTTTTCACCCTTAAAGCTTTCGGAAAGTAACACTTTCGCTTCATCACCTATCAGCTAACGTGATAAACCGGTGTGATAATTGGTCATGTGACTTTCTCTGACACCATGGGAGTGGAGTAAACTTTTGAAAGTATGCGTGTTTGTGATTCCGTCAATGATTGTGCTCCCCGGGCACTATTACGGAAGAAAGTTAATCTCTGGATTTTACCCTTAATCAGAGAAGTTTTCCCCTACTCAAAAACACAACACAATACAAACAAACAAAGAAACTAAAGGAAAAGAGTGTATTTTCCAAAAGAACCCTATCGAGGAATCGAACCTTGACCATTATTCTGCAAAGCGAATCTCTTATCTAGGGTTGATTTTATTCATGCACAAGCTTTAATAAATTGATATTACAATATGAACAAAAGAGTTAATCTTCAAAAGCACAATCTGTCTCGGTTCTCGAAGTGCACGGAATATTATTTTGTGCATTTCATGTACGTTTTATTATTTTGTGCGAAAATTAATTGCTTATGTGATTCAGAAGTTATTTTCCCACTAGACACTAGTTAAGTTTTGAGCAAAATAAAAAAAGCACAACCGGAAACAATTAAAGATATAGATTTCTCAATCCATCATTATAAAATAACTCTAAAGCAGTTTCGGAAAACATCTCAAATGACAAAATTATCAACAAGCTTTAAAAGATTTAATCATAATAGAGAAACCTAAACAAACAAGAGGCCAAGTTGACCTCAAAAATTGCCGACCTTGTCCACAAATAGACATAAGTGGGTAGAAAGTTCATATTATTTTTGGTGACAGAGTGATGTAGGTTCAAGCTTGATGATAATTGTAATTCAAAATACGAGCTAGATTTTCTTGGCCGACGAGCGGGGCTTCATCGCGAGAGCAAGCTTGCTTGTCTGCGTATTTGTGATGGGCACGACTCGCCGCTTCCTGTGCTATTCTAACTGGTTTTCACTGTAGACTGAAGAGCGTACTTTAGTTTTGATACGGTCCCCTGATAGCTGCACACGAAACATCAACGGGCTTATGCTATAACACTTTACTCGTATATTGTTGCCTATATAGTCCCATTTATTTCTTGAAAAATATTTCCCCTGAAATATTAAAATTAATAATCATAATTTTACCGCATTTTGAATTGGTATGAAAGATTATAATGTCGGATTCGGATAGGGAAAAGGGCTCTTTGGTGTGTTCTAGTTGATTTGCACTATTGGTTTATAGATGCGTCCTTTGTATTGGGTCATGTGAACAATTATTTCAAAAATTGATGTCTGTTTTGATCCCACACCCAACAAAGTGTTAAGCAGGCTTTATTATCTACAGAGGTTGCTGGAAGTCAAATGAAGGAAGGAGGAGAAGAAGGTAGGAAAATAATGATAGAGGAGTAGAACGAGAGGAAGAAGATGGAGATGACGATGAAATGAAGGAATGAATTGAGGGGAGGAGGAGTAAAATGAGGAACAAGGAAAGCGGTGAAAATGATAAAGGAGAACAAAGAATACAAGGGGAAATGGAAGATCCGGGACAAATATTCTGCAGGTATTGAAAAAAATACTATAACCACACTGTAAAAATGGTGTCTTGGCAAAAGACAATTCACGTGTCATAAATTTTGAGACATGTATCTATTAAGACACAAAGTCATGTCTCATGGCAAGACATGTTCAAATGTCACGTCTCTTTGCAAGACACTATATTTTACAAGTCATGTTTTTTATGCAAGACACGGCGTTTTTGTAAGACGTGTCTTTTGTCATCAATCTGGAGACATGTCTGGCTAGAAGACGTGTCTTTGTGTCTTAGATTATGTTTTTATTGGTTCTATTTTCTTTTATATCTATTGTTGAAGACAAGTCTGTTGCCAAGACATGTCTTACATATGACACCAAGACACCATTTTACAGTGCACAGTGTTATTGCTATGTACAATCTTTGTATCGATTATTTCAATACATACAATGCACCAGGAATAATGTAAAATGCATATTTTGGGTAAAGTATAAACTGATAGATATCGTAATGCACGTTGTTGGTTAAAAGATATTTTAACATTATTTGTTATGATTTTACTCATTTGAATGTCATTTGATGCAAAAATAACGAATAACAAGAATAACGAGAGCGCATGTGGTCCAGTGGAAAAGAACAGGACTCATGACCATTAGATCGTAAAAGCGTAGGTTCGAGCCCCGCCGTGCCCAACGTGTTTGTGTCCTTGGGCAAGATACTTAGTCTCAATTGGCACGTCAATCCAAGCAACAATTGGGTAGTTGTTATCGGTGATATTATAATCTAAGTGCTGATAAGATTGTGCGCTTAGCCAGCTTGGTATTGATGAAGCGAAATCGTTGTGACGATTTCCTGATGGCAGCGTAATAATAATTGGCAATCGCGCAAATTGGCAAAAGGTGTTCAAACTATAACAAACGGTAGGTATGCTTCATTAAAATATAAAAACATATCTTGAAATATACATTGCGTTGGTATTTGTATGCATTTTGTAAAGATTTTACAAAGATTTGTAAGTTTCGAATCCCTTTAGTGTTTTGTCTCATAGTGTATAAAAAATAAAACAATAATTTTCAATGCCATAAATGATAGACCAAGCTACACTCTAAATTCACGGATTTAAAAAAAAAATCCAAAAGGATTGTGATTAGGGACCAATCCATTTTTAGATTTAAAATTGAATCTTATAGATTAGAATTTTTTAAGTCTAAAAGATTTAATTTTAAATCTAAAAATTGATTGGTCCCTAATTACAATCTCTTGGGATTTATTTTAAATCCTTGTAATTTAGAGTGTATATAAACTGATAAACACGAGTTTTGCCTGGAACTTCGAATATTGATAGATACACTGTATGTAAAAACGTGTCTCGACTTTTGAGACGTGTCCCGAAAAGGCGCGCAGTCATGTCCGCATGCAAGACATAAGGCATAACTAGTTTAGGTACCAATCCAAGACACAAAGTGATGTAATAATATTACTTACTTTCTGCATAAACAAAGGCTATTTAAAGAAATATTGAATTGCAGTAATCTTCTTCAAACTGCCCGCGTACGGTTCGATGACCTTATAATGCTAATGATAGCATGCTTTGCCATTTTGATCTGGGAAAGATTGTGTATGGTACCCACAGACGGTACGCACAGAGTACATGACGTGAAGATTTAAATATCATGTCATATAAATCAGGAACTTTGATCATGAAAGTCGAAGATGTACAAGCTGTTAAGTGTTATCTCCCGTTGAGGGTAAATGCAAGAGGAGTTTGACACAAATTATGTCATAATCTACATGTTTCATGATTATTTAAAAGCTTATTTCAATATTGCAAATCCCATCTCACTGTTTTTCTCTCTTTCTGGTTCTCTCTATCTGGTTCTCTCTCTTTCTCTCCCCTTCTCTTTATTTAATTGTTTAATTTTGTGTATATTGTAATGTATTACTTGCCACCAGTTTTCTAAGTATAATAACAATAATTCCATGGATGCCGTTTCTCTACAGAAAAGTATTGATATTGTAACTTTCGATGCGGAAATAATATGAAAAGATTATTTCAAGTTATTGACCTTCATCTATATTATGTATGATTTGCCGTCACAAAATATTACGAGACACCATTTTCATTAAAGTGACATGGGGAGATTTTTTTAGGATACGAATTTCTCTCAAATTTCACTGGATCGATTGTAGACCACCTACCGAGAACGTTTGGAAGGTTTATTGGACAAACGGGTGCAAAAGAAAACCGCAAACCTTGTTTTGAACTTGCCTGCTATCGTAATCGTTCCCCATAGAAAAATAGAAAAATAGTCGTGCACGACAGAAACTACTAAATCATCATCTTATTACATAAAGACGGCGTACTCGGCTTATTCGCTTCAGGTGTGATCTAATACATTGGTAAGCATTTCAAATATGTAAAAAACCGGGGTTCGAGAAAAATTGGGGGCGCTTCTTCCTAGAAATCTCCTCATGTCTCTTTAAGTAACTACACATATACGTGAGTAAAGAATTAGCTGAAGCGGGATTCGAACAGGCTTCTCTGATTTTGTCTCTCTCTCTCTTTTCTCACTCTCTCCCTTCCCTTAAATAGTGTCAAACATGCACACATTTAGGTGGTCGTTACGTTCAATTACATACATTTCAATTTCTTATGATTAAAACATTTTTAAAACTTGCTACCAAAATAAATTATATTGTCTAATTTCTTACAAATTAACATACGAATCCACTATTTTATCAGACGCAAAATTTCATTGCCATTTTTTCTTTTTCTCGAACAGTCGGGAAGAACTCTATTGTGTTTAAAGGGTTAATGAGTAGGGAAAGACCTTGTGAAGAGGGTGGTTAAGTTTTGATATGGTCCCATGGTGTAAGCCCTTAGCAAGCCAACAGAGAGATAATGTCAACATAGAGCTCTACGATGTCTCCTAAATTTGAGAGTACAAGCTGTAGAAGTGAACAGTGTTCAGAATATGAAATGATCATGACATAAACAAAAAAAATCCGACCGCGATATATCATAGTTAAGAGTGTAGAGATGATTGTCAAATGAAAAGTGATGAATGCATAATTAGAGATAATTATGAATTGCAAATGGAAAGGAGATAGATAGAGAGAAGGAGAGAGAAAATGATAAAAGAGAGAGCTCACGGTCAAATGTAGTCAAAAGGGCATTGATAAGTGACATTTGATCCATTTATGTCTGTAGTCATGACAGTCATGGCGGGAGAATATGTTGTATTGTGGCTAAGGTAGTGTGTATGCCTGCCTCGCGAATGATCTCATTTGAGATACTTGTACGCCAACTCTTTTTAGATGCGTGCATGTCGCTCGCTCTGCTCAATGTTTTTGAAAAATATTACAAATTTATGAAAATAAGTGTATACGATATGGATATTTAAGGGTCTTGGGAGTCAGAAAAATCTTAACTTGTTTAGATTTTGCTGTTGTTGCTTTGGTTTACTTTATTTTGTTGTTTTTTTTTCTTGATTGTTTATGCGATTCAGCCAGTCATGTTCATGTTAATAGATTGGTATATATATCATCAAAACATTGACGTATTAGAGGAACTTGTGCTATATCTCAAAACTGGCTTCACGTGATTCAGTGGCGTACGGAAGGGGGCGGAGGGGTGGGGTTACTCCCCAGGGCTCGAAATATCGGGTCGCACGTGGGATAGCATTTGAAAAAGCGACATGAGGTAAGAGTGGTACTGGATAATAATCTTAGATGGTCAGTCCTATGTAGAGATGTAACTGGAATTTATAGTGAAGTCATTTTTGATGGAGTAAGAATTCTGGGTGTTATTTATGCCAATTAGGCATAAAAAACATTTTCCCCTCAAAGTTTCACAGGCAATGGAGAAAGAAGACTGGTACCGACCTAGGTTGAAATTATCCCTGATACTTCAACTATGTCTTTTAATGTTATTATTTAAGACAATATAATTAACACAAAAATGGCATTAAAATGACACAAGTATGGTTATTTAAGAAGGGCTGATCCATAGACCTATGTGCAGCTCGTATTCGTAATCGCCCTTTCAACATAGGCCTAAGTGGCGTAACAGGCGGGGGCAGGGGGGCACAGCCCCCCCCCCCCCCCCGACGACTTTGGCCGGGAAAAAAATTGCAAAAAATCATGCTAAATCAGCCGTTTTTTAGCCCTCTGACGGGAAAAAAAAAAATGGCCTTTTGACCCCCCTGAGAGGGAAAATTTCCCAAGACGGGGAAATCTGCCACCTCAGAGCGGGCAGGCCATTACGCCACTAATAAGCCTACAGGTAAAAGTGATCACTTCTTCGACTGGCTGTATATCAAAACAGTACACTCCAGTCAACAGATTTAGTTGTATCCTAGGACTCTATATAGGGTCCACTACCACCCACCGTTTATCTCTCTTTTTATATATGGTTGTATTTAATTCCAAAAAACTTATTGCCGTATATTTCTGCATTTTGATGTTGAGTACTATACTTGTGAAGTTTATAAAGAAAGAAAGGATAAAAAAAGCAAAACTATGATAACGTTAAAGGTGCATTTCTTGAACCATGGCCTCGTTCCTAAGACCAACCTCGAAAAAGTTGAGGATTTTATATCATCTGAACCGTTGGTCTATACCTATATGCATGGGTGCCTAATCTCACTTGTAGATATATCACAGAGAGAGAGAGACAAAATACATAGACTATGTAAAAATAGAACTCTATCATAATTACGTAAATTTTACTTAATTTAGGTAAAATTTACTTCATTTAGGTAATTGTACTTAATTTAGGTAAAATCTTACTTAATTATTATAGAGTTCTATTTTTCATAGTTTATGTATTTTTTATATTTTCCTCTTGGTACGAACTACTCTGGAAGAAATTTGTAATTTTGTAATTTCTCTCCAAACGGACAGAGATTACAACACATTAGCATATAAGGCACCGTGATCCAAACATTTGCTTATAACATCAAAACGCGTCATCAAAATCAACTGATATTTTGGAATTAAGCTATACACGAGATTATCTAAAGAACCATAAACAAACTCGAAGCAGCTAGAATCACGAAATGCACCTTTAATAAAAACCAGAAAGGCCATTTCCGTCTTGAGTTTCGGCTTCGATTTCAATCTGGTATAGAAGTGACACAAAATGACCAGTCAAGTGACTTGTGCGTGATTAACACCAACGCCGATCAGAGCCGATATTGTTGACATAATGTTGAAACTTGAGGGCAAAAATAACATACAAGCCTGGAATACATTAAAATTTGTTAGGAGTACATAAAGAGATAACCGTTGCAATATTTTATGCGAAGTGCAGTTGAATAATTGTGATTGATTTGAGATTTCATTGAAGTGAGTTGTATTATTGTTCCGAGGAGAGATTCGCCTTATCTTAGAAAGATACAAAGCATTAAGTCTCGATTCTAATGCCGCATTTCACCAACTACCTTTACCAGTATGTAGAAAATACACCCTCAGCTTTCATTAGTACGAGTTAGGATTACCCGGAACACATATGGTAAGTTCATTTATGACAAGCTAATGAACTGTGTCTTTGGGTTCAGTATATGGCAGCCATCACTAGGGCCAATGTAGTATCAATAAAAATGTTTATAAAATTGCACCATCTGTATTTGTTTATTAGCTATAATTGTAAATGTTCACGTAATATTAAATCAACTTGTCTTGCATTTACAATGCTGACTCAAAAAAGAAGAAGACGAAGAAAAAGAGGAAGAGGAAAATTAATGTAATTTAACCTATTTTGTTTGTTTCTTCTTATGCCAATTAATAATCATTATATATGCTTACCTTATATTGATATTTAACTTTATAAAATAGACAAATGACATTTGTGTGAAGGAAGTGAGGACCGTAGGACATAACTGTACTGTATTCCCCCTCGTATTCTGCGTCTTCCTCTTCTTCTTCGTCTTCCTTCTCTTCTTCATCTTCTTCTTCGTCTTCTTATTCTTCGTTTTCTTCGTCTTCCTCGTCTTCGTCTTCCTTTTCTTCTTTTTCGACTTTTCTTCGTCTTCTCCTTCGCCTTCGTCTTTTTCGTCTTTCTCTTCTTCGCCTTCTTTCTTCCTCTTCTTCTTCTTTTTCTTCGTCTTCTTCGTCGTCGCTTTTTTCGTCTTTGTCTTTGTCTTCTTCTTAGCCTTATTCATCATTTTCGTCTTTGTCTTGTCGTCTTCTTATTCTTTTTCCTCTTTGTCTTCTTCGTCGTTGTCTTTTTTTTTCTTTATCAGCTCCCATATATAGCAATGTCTTTAACTTTGATTACTGGCCAAAACTACATTTCAACAATCTCAGTATAAACTATGTGTGCAAAAATGCCAAAAACGTGAACTTAGTAATTGTATATTTTAAGGTATGATGAAGACAAAAATATAGTTGACAGAAAACAGCCAAATTCACTCTGAGTTACTACGATGTTACCTGAGCCTTTTGCGAAGTGAATGTCGCATGTGGCCAAACACCTATTGATTACTGACTGATATAGAATACACGGCATTGAACTCGCGGAAATATCAACGAAAGAGAAGATACCAAGAGAAAGGAAAATAAATAAGGCAAAAGGAAGAAGAAAATAGTGTAATGGGAGCTAGAATAACCTGTTGTTTTTTTTTTTTTTTTTTTTTCCTTCCTTCCTTCCTTCCTTCCTTCCTTCCTTCCTTCTTTCTTTCTTTCTTTCTTTCTTTCTTTCTTTCTTTCTTTCTTTCTTTCTTTCTTTCTTTCTTTCTTTCTTTCTTTCTTTCTTTCTACTACAGCTTCTTCATCTTCGTCGTCTTTGTCTTTTTCTTCTTCCTCTTCTATTTCTTCTCTGTCTTCTTCGTCTTCGTCGTCATTTTCGTCATTCAGCCCCAAATATATAGCAATATCTTTAACTTTGATGACTGCCCAATAAACTACATTTACAACAATCCCAGAATAAACAACATGTGCAACAATATCAAAAAAGTGAACTTAGTAATTGTATACGTTATATATGAAGATATGAAGACAAAAATATAGTTGACAGAAAACAGCCAAATTCACTCTGAGTTACTACGATGTTACCTGAGCCTCATGCGAAGTGAATGTCGCATGTGGTCAAACACCTATTGATTACTGAATGATATAGAATACACGGCATTGAACTCGCGGAAATATCAACGAAAGAGAAGATACCAAGAGAAAGGAAAATAAATAAGGCAAAAGGAAGAAGAAAATAGTGTAATGGGAGCTAGAATAACCTGTTGCTGTTTAATGTAAACAGAAAAAAGAGGAGAAGTATTAAGGCAAGCAGGAAGACACAAAACTGTAATGACAACTATAGTGTTAACATGTGCTGTCTGGAGTAGATAGCAAAGATATCATGAAGGGTGGGATACATGAGGAGAAAATAAGGCAAAGAAACAGTGTGGTTACGAACAGGCTAACCAATAAGTAACCTAATGCTGTCTACGGTAGATAGCAAATACACTGCAAAAACTGGAGTGCTAAAATTTTTAACACCAAGTCCATGTCAAGCTTGTTGGTGTTAGTTTCTGGTGTTGAAATTTAGGATTTAACACCGCTAGGTGTTGCTGCAAAGTTTTGATCATGCATTTTGGTGATCTGTTTATGATTTGTTAGAGGCAAGCAGTTACAATAGAAGCAACAAAAAAAATAACATACTAAACTTTTCTACTAAAATATCAGACGTTACAAATATAAATTTTAACACCACAGTTTGGTGTTAATTAACACCAGAGTTCCGTATTGATTGATTCCAGGAGAGTGTTAACACTAGTAGTGTAAATTTGGCACCCGGCAGTGTTAAAATATAATTAACACCGACTGTGGTGTAAAATTAACACCAAGCAATGTCATCTAACACCACATTTGTCTTAATGTAACACTAACATGGTGGTATTTAACACCGAATGGTGTAAATCTAATACCAGTGGGTGCAGTCCCCTATTTATTCCAGGAGGGACTTAAAGTTAACACCCATGGTGTTAAAGTTAACACCCCAGTTTTTGCATTGTATATGAGAAAAGAGAAGATACCAAACAAATAGGATAAACGGCAAAAGAAACGGAGTGATAGAAGACTGACCTGTTGCAGGTATACCTTAAATGGCAACACTGATCACTACAGTCTTGATTAAAACGGAGCCTCAAATGGTGTTCAGGTTTTTAACACCAAAGTGTTAGAATTAAAAAAAAAGACTGTATTAGAAATATTTATACATATTACCAGTAGTTTCTTTTTGTAGAAGTATCCCGTCCAAAACCACTTGGGGGGAAATAAGAACGTATGTTATTCCTGGCCTTTGTCATTTAAATATTAATTTGTATTCATATTCAGGTCTGGACGTGTTCGAGAACACATAGTGTTCGCCACATGATGTTCCCAAAGTGTTAGAAAATAAGTGTTGAAATATGTGTTTATTTCTTTAATTTAAGTGGTCAAAAAGTAATATTTGATTTTTAGGATCTATTGTTGCTTGTATGTTACAAAGTGTTAGTCTGATGCTATCTACGGTAGATAGCAAAGATGGCATAATCGATGATATACCAAAAGAACAAAATAAGACAGAGAGGAAGAGGTAGGATGTGATGAGAGCAAGGCTATCTACAGTAGAAAGCAATTATAAGGTGTTCAGTCAAAATTCTGTAAGTTAAAGGATAATATATTATGAGAAAGACTATAAAGAAAGGAAACATGTCAATAATAGGGTTGTTAACATGTAGGTAACATTAACGTGTTTTCTTTGATATTAGTCTCATGTTTGGCAATTTAAACTGCAAAACATTATGTAACCGGTATTTTCCTTCCTTAAGGCTGTCCAAAATATAAATTCAATTTGAGAATTCCTTCAAGGGTTTCATGAAGCTTAAAGAACCATAACCTGTTTCTCCAAAGAGAAATAAGTACTATACTTTAAGTTAAATGTTATATCTTTGATGAAGACTACGGATTACTTAACGTGTTAAATATAGAAGATAATTTTGATTCACATGGCTTGCTATAGGAGCCATTTTAAGGTTAACATTTCTCCGCGAATGTTTTAAAAAACATACACGACCTTAAATGTCACATTTTAAATTTAAATCTTCATTCCCTGTGTAAATTATTGATGTGTTTTACACCTAGCAAATATACCAAAAAAAAGGCATGTATAAGCGTTACCTGTGTACAGTGACCTGACGCAGCCTCTGTATCCTAAACTTAATAATGACCAACCAAATGTGTCATTTCGTAACGCACTGGTAAGCCTGTATGACCATTAACTACCCTTTTACGCGCGAAATTAGCCCCAGTTAGGGGTCCGCTGCACGTGCTGTGTAAACATAGCAATCATGTAATAAAACTGGCCATCGGCTTATAACGATTAGCGTCGGATTGACAATCGATTGTGATCTGATTAACAGGGCCACTTTATTTTACTCAGAGCTTCTCATTTTGCTATTTGTCACATTTGGTAATAGATTTTGTGATGTGTGTATTCAAATGCCCGTCTTCTTCCCGACACGCGACACATTCAAATTAGACAAATATACCACATCTATACTACAAATAAAATCAGAATTTATTAAGCATATATTAATTCAGAAATACTGTATTAGATTGAAACATAATTGTTCTAATTTCTGATTACCAAATCTGGATAAAATGGTCGATTAGGAATACAGCCTGTGTGTAGGGATTTTAATGCTAATCATTCTAATTTATAGTCATTTACCATACCACTGTGTATTTTCTGTCTGACACTTAAATATGATTAAAACAACAACAAATTTGAAAATAAATTTGAAATTAAAACTTGTCAAAATCTTAATTAACATTTTGAATTATAGCTAATTTAATGAGCAACGCCCCCAAAACGGGATTTTGAATGTATTTTTGCTATTAAAACATCAGACTACACTGTTAGAAAAATAACGTTTTATAACGGTAGAATACCGGTGTAGAAGTAATTATAGTCCGGCGTACTCACAGTCCGGCTACAACGGTAAAGAATAGGGCACTCAATTTAGTTGACTCTTAACGCAACATTAGTTTCACGCTTTATTCCGTTATCGTCTATGGATCCCGGACTATGGCTCCCACCGGACTATAGTTGCTTCACACCGGAATCCCAGCTGCCAGCATTCTACCGTTAAAATAATGGTGCATCGTAGAAAGTAATTTACTGTATTTAAGAGAGTATTGAGCATTTTAATGACTTTAACACAAAATATGTGTTTTCTTCATACAAACATCGATAAAACATCAAAACTTTTCAATCACCCCAACAACAGCTTACGAATGTCACTGTCACCAAGTACCCCATGAATTTGAATGTCCCCAGGTCGCACGTATTTCCATTTTATCGAAAAGTGCCCTCGCCTCTCATTATGAAGGAATTAAGCGCAAAATTTGCTGACTGAAGAAAAAAGAAAATTATTGAATTAAATGTTATTCTCCTTTTCACAAGTTTTATTAACCAAGGCTAGTAGAAAATTTAGTTTCTTGCCTGTCCATAAGCATTGAACAATGTCCGACCACCTTACCAACAATTAAAATGTCCATCTTTACGTACTTCTATTGACTTAATATGATATGGGAAGAACGAGTTAGTTTAGATTTCTATAGAGCGTCCCAATTATCGTACAAAGGCCTAAATTTCAAGGGTACACCAAATACTAACTAGCGTTACATCGGTGTTATGCGTGAGTTAAGTACTCCTGACTAATTAGAAAATAGACGTGCAGTGCGCAACATATGATTCCCTCGGAGAGTTCCTAATCAGCCTAAGTACCGCAGTGGTCCCCGAAACAATATGGACGAGTGACAAGTTTGTCCCTGGGGTTCCCGAGTGACCGGGGTCAGCGGAGTGGACTGGCCATTGCAAGCTCGCCTGTGACAAGATCAAAAATTAGAATTTTAACTGTCCACTCATAAAGATGAGTGTTAGTGTTTTTTTTCAAATAATATTTATGACAATCAAAATAACAATGAACTTGTTAGTGCGGAAAACGGAGGGGAGACAAGAGAGAAAGAGGAAGAGAGTGAGAGGGGAACGAAAGAAGAAGTAGTGCGCGAATTTATGATATGGTACTTCAAGATACCTCATCAATTACGCATTAGTAAAACAAAATACTAAACTATATCTAATATCGTCAAGGATGTTTTCATTTTTGTTTGTATCCGTGAAGAATCATTACACTTAATTAAAAATCCATTAAAATGTCAGGTTCTCCATCTTAAAAAAAATCTTTAATAAAGTGTTCTTATTCGCTTGAGAGCTAAAGAGGTTATTTTTTTTATTGAAATATTATATCGTGATGCTTTTTTTTTTCCTTTGCATATTTCACACGACTATACGACTGCATTCAGAAAACAAATTCACTTACTCATATACCCTCTATTGTATTTATTAAATAGCGCCATCTGGTGTTTACGATGGCGGTAAATTCTGGTCGTCTTTCGTAGTTCGCGTTGCAAGTGTCACGTGGTATTAAAGTAGGCAATTCATTAAGAACGTCGTTGTAAGTTGTTTTTTATTGTTTGTTGTTTTTGTTTTGTTATGTTTGTTCGTTTTTGTTTGTGTATGTTTTTATTTACTCTGATACTTATACTGAGTAGCTGCAGATAATTGTTTGAAACCAACAGATATAAATGCTTTATAACTATTGCATGTCTATCTAAACAAGAAACTTTCAATTATACAAAACCAACACTCTTAGACTATGGGGCATGTCCTTCTATGCTGTTGTTTTGTAGTCTCCATCGGGGGGCTAGGGGAAAACCAAGTGTAAATTCATAATAAATTATTAAAATCATATAACCGTATGTTCCCGCAAATAAAACTGGCACATTTTCTTGAAAATTAATAGAATATCACTTCAATTTCATTTCCTCAATATCAGTGACCAATGGATACATGCAGCAAACACGACTTCAGCAAATAATGGAGTTAAAGATATTCAACCACCAGCCCAGTATACGGTATGCGGTGGAGAAAAACACTTCAGATTCCTTTTTATCTGGGAGTGCAGGACCATTGTTATACTATCTCGCAGCTGAAAAGATTTCAGCAGCTGTTAATCAATTCTCCAATTTAGACTGAGTATTTTTTTCATGACGTAAGCACAAAATACTTATCCTCATCCACAAATAAATAAATCTTGAGCTTCTATAGTAGGTTTTCGAATAGCTTTGACCATATTTTTCATCATTTATTCGAAAAGGAAGAAAGACGAACAAACGTCATGAGAGAATGTTGCTAGGCAAGCTTTGACCTAACAACTTTGTGTAAAACCAAAATCTGTAACTTATTGCTTAACTTCATTTCTATTCAATTTACCGCTTTTTTAAGAAGAAAACTTAGTGTCAACGACCTATATTATAATGTAAACTGGTTAGTTATTGTGAAAGAGGACGGGTATTTTGTTAATCAACCAGAATCGTGGAGGTGATAACACCTGGCTATACCATGGCTCCGCATACCGGGCCCATTGTAATTATCTTCTTCTACAAGATTTTGCCCGAATATGCTCCAGGACCATAGCTCCAGGACCAAATGTCCTAGAGCATATGGTCCTGGAGCATATGGTCCTGGAGCGGATAAGGGTCCTGGAGCATATATAATCCTGGCAAAATAGTCTAATCAAATAATGCTCCAGGAGCATCTTTGAATACTCACATGTCCAGGAGCATAATGGCAAATAGCTCCTGGGCAGTGGAGAAATATTCTGTCAAATACTGCTCCAGGACCATAGTTGCATATCTCCTGGACATTTGCTTATTCAAATATGCTCCTGGAGCATATTTGACTTAGAATATTTTTCAAGATTATTTATGCTCGAGGACCATATGCTCCAGGACCATATGCTCCAGGACCATATGCTCCAGGAGCATATGGTCCTGGAGCATAATTTCGGGCCAAAATCTCTTAGAAGCAATTATCTTTAGCTCATGGATTGCTGAAGTCTATACATATCCATTGGTCTCTGATATTGGGGAAAAGAAATTGAGGTGACATTTTATTCATTTTCAAGAAAATGTGCCAGTTTTATGTGCGGGAGCAGACAGTTATGTGATTGTAATAATTTATTATGAATTTACACTTGGTTTTCCCTTAGCCCCCCGATGGGGACAACAGAATTTGTTATTCAGTTGATTATTTGGTCTACGCCACATAGTCTGTCTACCTTTCTCTTAATGTAAACGAGTGAAAATTTCACTCCCAAAAGAGTGAAACTCTTGTAAACCACTCCAAAATAAGTGGTATGTACTTAAGTCTTAAAAAGAACGAATTCCAATCAAAAAGAGTGAACATCATTTTAAGAGTGGATTTCCACTTGTTTTCGTATTGTCCTTCGTCCTTTCGTATTGAGCCCATAAGTGTTGTCCTTCGTTTGACTCCTCAAACGAGTGGAAGTCCACTCTTTTTGGAGTTATTTGCACTCTGTTTGAGTGCAAAACTACAAACCACTCATTTTGGATTGATTTAAGAGTTTCACTCTTTTGGGGAGTGACATTTTCACCCGTTTACATTTAGAGAGTTGGTGAAATGGAAATCTACTGATAAGAAATCGAAATTACGTCAACTGGCTACTACCGAATGCTCAGAACGCTGTTAATATTGGTTCTTAAAGAAAGTGCAAAATTACGGAAATTTTGCTATTGAAGTGCGAAAAACACAGGAAAGGAAAATGACCACGGTAAATCGAAAAGAAATGGATATTTGCCTTTTGAAATCAATAGATGGTACGACCCACTAGACTGAGAAAAATGTAATGATGTAATTTTTTGCCTTAATTTAAACATTTCATTCGTCATTGTGTTCAACACGTGCACGAAGGGAAGCTGAGAAAGTGCATGGGATGCATATGCCATGGGTGTTCAAAAACTATAGAATGAACTCTCCAACGGGGCTAGAGGAGCTGGCTGAGTTCAATTGGGCACTGGAAACATACCCCCAACCCAGCTATGTTAATTGCTGCTCTTCTGGGTTCGTTTGTTAAATTACCGTCTGTTTTCTAGGTTCTTAATTTATTCATGTTTTCCTTTGAGGGTGTTCTGTGCTTTGCAGAGCGTCATATAAAATGCTTCAATATAATTATGCATTTACTGAGATTTGTCATACAGGCTGATTCAAAAAGAATTCTCTGTAAAGTATTATATTTTTGCAAAGAGCAATTTCTGGAGGTCTAATTTAAAAAAGAAATTTTAAATTTGCACATGCCAAACCCAAGTTGTACTCATTTGAATAAAATTATCCATTTTCCTGACTGTACATATCTGGGTAACTTGCATCAGTTTCTATTCACACCAAATTAATTAACCGTGAACAAGACACATCCATTGGTTTGCATATTTTAAGGTAAAAATGAAAGTTTAGCTATTATATCGTACTCTATAGAACTAGAAATCAAACAATTATTAAGTCCATCTTTCTATATTCATTAAGTAGTGTATAATACAATATATTTTTCATCGAAAACTCTTTCTGCAATTCTGTTTTTCAAGAACTGCAAAACATGCAATGAAGTTTTTCTTATAAGAGAAGTCTACCAAGAGTAATCAGTGCTAGAGGCACGTGAGATTCATAATTCGATATCATTTCAAATTGTCAGCATTTAAAATTTGATTAAAGTAAAACTTTCATTTTGACAATGAAAGTTGTAAACTAATGGTTAATGGAGGCTTTCTTGTTCACGCATTATTGATTTGGTGTAAATAGAAACTAATGCAAGTTACCCAGATGTGTGCAGTCAAGAAAATGGATCGTTTTATTCAAATTAGTATAATTCAGGTATGGCACGAGCAAATTCATTTTTTTTTAAATTTAGACAATAAAAAACTGCTCTTTCTAATGACATATTAGTTTACATTGAATTCTTTACAGATTGTTTTACTAAACTACAATAAAAATGAGTAAACTTCTTTTTGAATCAGCCTGTAGGTCTCTTGAACAATTTGAATAGCATTTTAACAAATCATCCGATGGTGTTGTAATATACTAATAACATTTTGATTCTAAAACATACACTATTCCTCGACCTTACCCCTTAAACGAGTATATAGATGCTTGTCACTATCCGGTGCGTAATGTTATAATCCTGGATCGTAATAGTTTGAGAGATAAATTGAATAAAATAAGGACCACTTTAGTTTACTTATAATCTATTAATTCTACCCATTTTGAATACTTCCATTTCCTCTGTTATTTCTTTTATATCCTCACATAGATACACCGTAATTATAATAGCATAAAAATAAACCCAATACCAACAATGAAATAAAGAAATAATATTTGATCAAACATCAACGTCTCTGTGTCCAGAAGTAGTGGTCACTTCCCGGTTGTAGTGGTCACTCTGACTTCCCCCTAGGGACCCATCAGTCTGAACACCCGATAACACGGAAACCATCCAGGCCTGACTCATGTCCACTATATCCGATTGACCAATGGACCTGTATGGACACTGCTCAATTATAAAAAATGATCTAAGAAACCCTTATCTATTTACACAACACCCACATGAAAAAACAAGTACGAAGAATTAAATTTATTGCTAAATTCTAGAAATAAGGTTTTGTTTTACATCAGAGACAGCACTCCCTGTAGCTATACTGAATGACAATAATGAGCGCAAAGTTTATGATATATAGCAATAATAATGATAAAGTCATTACAAATCCCTTGGGCTTTGGTGTTAATGTACGTTTCTATAGACAAGATTGCAGCCCCGGTCGTGCAGATGAATATCAATAAGGGTATATGATTAATTGGAGAAAGGGATAAATTGCCACCATAAATTAGCCATTATCGACAGGTTTTAGTTCGGAAATAGCGCAAGGAAAGGATGAAAAGGGCTACACTTATCCTATAGTTAAAACATGGGATGTGTATGGGTATAGCCTAATATGTGTGTATTTTGGTTATTTGACGATGGGTTCGTTTATTGAGTTACTGCCCACTCAGAAAATATGTTTGTTTGTTAATTAAAAATAGTTAACAACAATTAAAGATAGACACATACATTACTCAATCCCAAATTCTGAGATGAATCGAATTTTTCGTTTTGATGCAGTAAACTTTTATGTGTGATATAGCACTATACAGTGTTAAATAAAATTCCATTATTCCATTATAAATTATTTTTTAATAACGTTGTGATTTTCTATATAAAAGACATCGATTTGAGCTGAGCCATTTCACCCAGTGATTAGTATGTGAACAAGAATTATGTATATGAAAAAAAAAACACGATTTGTCGGAAAATTGAGGGGGCTTCTCGGGAATCTCAAAGGCTGTAATATACTGCCACTTTTTAAAACTTTTTTAACATTGGAATTAAACATTATACAGGGTGAGTAAAAAAAACTTGACCCTGATTGTGTCCGCCATTTTGAAATTTTAAATAAAATATATCTAACATATGTGGTTTCTGCGGAAAGCTTATTTCATTATCTTTAATTTGCTGCAAAGATCATTCCAATAGGTTAAGTATAGGCCGAGCTACAGTCTTTCGAATCAAGAATCTGCAGTGAATAAATAACCCGGTTTTCTTCTGGACACTGATTTCCTTCGCTGAACGCCGTTCATTTCAATGTGAATCCGTGGACAGAGCAGAAAACCGACTACATGATTCAAAAGACTGTAGCTCGATCTATACCTAACCGATGTGAATGATCTTTGCAGTAAATTAAAGATAATGAACCCAGCTTTCAGATAATATGTTAGATATATGTTACTCAAAATGGCGGACACAATCAGGGTCAAGTTTTTTTTTTGACTCACCCTGTACTAGTTACAAATTGAAACATTATTAAAATGCATTGGATAAGTTGATTATTGCCATATGGCTCAACTTTTTTAAGATCAGAATCATACCAAACAAGGCAAATAAATCAAATAAATCAAATAATTCAAATAAATCAAATAAATCAAATAAATAAAACAAATAAAATAAATAAAATAAATAAAATTAATAAAATAAATAAAATAAATAAAATAAATAAAATAAATAAAATAAATAAAATAAATAAAATAAATAAAATAAATAAAATAAATAAAATAAATAAAATAAATAAAATAAATAAAATAACATATATAAAATAAATAAAATAAATAAAATAAATCACATAATTGTAAATATATCAAAATATGCAACGGTTAATATCGTTTGTATTAAAATTGTCTATTTGATTGTAAATCCTCTCATAGTTGATTTCAATGTTATTCTTTTAGAAAACAGAAGTTTTAAGTTATTCAAATTCATGTTAAGAAAACTAGTTGGTCATGTTTATGACTTAAATATATTTGTGGTAAAAAATAGAATCTGTCAATGACATTGGTAGAATACAGATAATGAAATACAAGGCGCTTTGGAAGGAAATGTCGAGTCATCGTGATGAGTTGACTAAGATCTCATAAAGTAACAACACCAGCACTGTTAGATTTTTTTTGTCTTAAGGGGCGGATCCTTTAAGGAGTCTTGATGTCGCCTGCCCCCGGCTGGCATGCCTACTTGAACCGAAGGAAAAAAGCGACACGAACCGATGGGGTTGCCGAGGGTTTCTGGTCCGGAAACCGCCCAAACACGCCGTCAACATCCGCTTGTGATAACATCGTATGTTTTTCGGGCTCTTGATGTCTATTACATGTTGGCTAAATAGTGTTTATACTGCATGCAGTTTTTTGAATACCATATATATTGAAGTGACGGTGCGAGAGACACAAAATGATGCAATATTAAAAGCATATATATGGATGCACTTCTCACCTATTTTGCTTGAATTTTAGGAATTGTGTTTTATTTTTGAATTCAATGCGACAGGCCCTACGTATATGCTTTTATTTTTTTAGTAGGTAGGTTTGTTTCGGAAGTGGACTTTTGAACATTATTGTCGCTATAGGTGTTAGGTCGCAGACCTTCAAATTCAGGTCGATATAGTAGGGCTGAATCATCTTAAAAAAAAACGTGTGTGAGAATTATAGGAATAAAAATAGTATTTTTTTGATAATTTGTTGGCTCCTTCAACCCAGAATTGTAATCTTTTACACTCTTAAAATCGAGTTTAGAGATTAAACACTCAATCGCATTTTGCCATCACTTTGTGAACATGTTTACATGTTTAAATGATATGATGAACGCGTTTATAGAGCGTGAAACAGCTAGTGGTTAGAAGTTGGACATTGATGTTTTATTTCAAATGCGTGTTTAGCTCTTTTCTTATTTTTCTTTATTTAGCACGGGTTTGCTATTTTTGTAAAAATGTGATTCTGTAAGGTTTTTTTTATATTTTGGTGTTTTATTCATTTTTTTCTTTTTGTCTTTTTTGTTTTGGTTTGTTTTTGTTTTTTATTTTGCTTTTGGATTTTGATGGTTATGTTTTGTTTTTGTTTTTTTTTTTATTTTGTTTTGTTTGGGTTTGTATTAGTTTGGTTTAATTTGGCTTAGTTTGGTTTGGGTTGTTTTGTTTGTTTCTTTTTATGTTTGTTTTGTTTTTAAGTATTTATTTTATTTGGCTCGGTTTTTATTTTTATTGTTATGGGCTGGTCGGTTTTATTTTGTGTTTACGTAATCACTGGAACAAGGCATAAAAAGCTATACACTGGCCTAAAAATTCAGCAATTGATGGATGAATTAATAAATTTGTTGATTGATGGATGGATTGATGGGTTGATTGATTGATTGATTGATTGATTGAAAGAATGGGTGAGGAATGATGTGATTGATTAATTAATCATCTTGATTATTGGTTCAGTTGATTGATTGATTGATTGATTAGTCCAATGGTTTATTAGTTGATTGTGGTTAATTTAATCCATTCCGATACTTTTTGCATCTGTCTTGAATCTTTTTCAATTGCCGTCCTCCTTTCATCTGCTGTATCTCCTTCCTCGATCGTTCTTCTTTCCTTTCTTTCTTCCTAGTTCTTCTTTCTTGGATTCTTTCCTTTAATCATTTTGTCATGAAAAGATATACTTAAACCTCCGGATAACTTGAGGTTTAAATCATTCCGTACACGTGCACCAAGTATATGACCGCAGTTAGTTAACCCGAAATTGACCCATAAACGGTTAATTCTACAAAGGGAAAAACGCCGACGAAAAAAGGAGAGGAAAAAGAATAATTGGAGAATTTTTAAAGAATAAAGGTATCACAGTAGGAAAAGGCACTTCCCTGCGCGTGCTCACGGTTTATTTAACAAGGGAATTTGACGTGCGGTCGGTATTGTCGCTCCAAAGACCGCGTGATTAGATTAGCCCAGCTTCCGTGGCTTGAGCTAACTTTTACAGTTATACCTGGGCACTGATTTAAGGGTCAGACAGAAGCATTAACCGACATATTAAAGCAAAGGATATCATGTATGAAGGCTAACCCGGATAGCGCGGGAGACTCTGCCATTACGCTTGTCTTGTGAATATGTTTACAGGAAAAATAATATATGCTTCTGTCATGGTGAAATTTGGACACGAGGTCAGCTCAACGCCCGTCAGTGCAAAATCTTATATTTGATTTTAAATTAAAACAAGTTGGAGATATAACATAGAGATATGCGCGCAAATGCAAGATATGTTTCATTCTTCATTGAGGTCAAAGATTAACTGTAAATCACCGGTTTGGGTTTTGTTGTTTAGTTTCGTGTGTTGTTGTGTGTTTTTGTTTGTTGGTTTTGGTGAGGTCTTGCGTTGCTTTACTTTGTTAATTTGGCGGGTTGTAATTTGTTTGATTTTATTATGGCTTGCACTAACATCTGAAAAAAAGCATTGTTGTTTTGTTATTTGTTTGTCCTGTTTTGTTGTTGTGTTGTTGTTGTATTTTTTTGGGTAAAGGTGTTGTTTTTGTTTGTAATGCCTCCCATTCTCTACCGCGCTCTTCAAATTATGTAAAAGTCGTGATGTTAAACTATGATGTGTGCCTCTTACTGGGTGTAATTGTATTGGTTTCATATATTATCTAAATCGTTACAATAGAAAAAAACCTGCAAATAAAAATTCCATAGAAGACGGGAATGAGTCAAATGTCATTAAATATTTTCGGGTCGCATCTATCACATTCTTCTATCAATCACGAAGTCTTTTCGCAGTTAATGAATAAATCTCTATATAATTACCCAAATAATAAAGCATCAGATATGGTTATACAATTAATTCTAGCTCAAATTAGCCCGCACCAACATAAACATTTTAAATAGACCCGGTGTTTTTTTTTCAAAA
Source organism: Ophioderma brevispina (assembly GCA_023653785.1). Lineage (NCBI taxonomy): Eukaryota > Metazoa > Echinodermata > Ophiuroidea > Amphilepidida > Ophiodermatidae > Ophioderma > Ophioderma brevispina. Next base: position 130,679 of record JAMKCH010027912.1, on the reverse strand, counting down.
AACGTAAAAAAAATAATAAATTTAATATAATGATCTTCTATCAGCTCCCATATTTTTAAATACCGAATAACATTTCCACTGAAGCAAGCATAGTTGTTTTGTTTCGTGCCCCAAAGGGGTTTTACTTTTTCCACGATTCAATGAATTACGAAGAACAAACATCACTCCAATCTTCAAAAACAGAGACGAGAAAAAAACAACACATACGTTAACGTAGTTTAGTTATATACGCTCTCATAGCCACAAAATGTCATCGTACACATGCCCAAGAAAAGAGGACTGTCCCTCAGGACGACAACCCCGGTGGTCACTATGTGTCAATAGCTACTAAGTTGGAGCAAAATCTGGGAAAAAAGAATCAATACAGGAGCAAACAAGGCCGGGTTTTCCGTCAAGGCCCGCTTTGTACGCATAGACCCACACATTCCTCCGACGGATTATGGAGGATGTCAAAGGCCACCAAACTTTCCTCTTATGTCACTTTACCGACTTCAACGAAGCCTTTGATTCCAAATCAGTAGTTACCGTTATGTTTCTCATATAAACGTCATGGCATTGACTGAAGCAGTGGTGTTAATGCCACTCAAAGCCTGTACAACAAGTTCACGAGTTTGCAGTGATGGTGAAATGGAAAAAACATCTCATAGCTTTTGATTTGTAATCACATGAGGGAAAGTTGCAGTGGAGAATGGACTTGGGTCCTTTGTGTTCATAATATTGTGGATTATCTTTAACCGAAAGCTACTGCTGGGATGGATCTTGAATCGTAACACACCCACATCGATCTACGAGCGGTACCTGGCAAACTACTTACGAGTGAAATCTTGCCGATGACATTGCCCTTCTAGGAGTCTACCCCCATTACAGGACCAAAAACTCACTTGAGCAGGACAGCTTCAACAGAAAAAGATATTGGTTCATAATCAGTGTTACCCAAAGTACAGACCCAAAAAAGTCCTCATCAGCACTCGAAGCTGACGAACAGTCCAATATCCAATCGTGTAACCAATTTAAGATGTCTTTGGTCTATGTTTGCATCTATGTAAGTGACTAAAAAGGCGTAAGAAAACCAGAGCAGCGCGTAGATAGGAATTGGCTGTAAACACAGTAGGGTCTTCAGTAGCAAATGGCAAGTGGAGGGAATGAAGATGCTCTGTGTATTCTGGGGATTTGGTGTATAGATCCGTGGAGATGACATCAAGGAAATGTACCTTTCGTAAGAATATTCCGATGTGAATTGTAATGGGCCATATTGAAAAATGATGTGTAAGTGAAGGGATGAGGCTTCCTCATCAATGGTCCAGGTGAAAAAAAAAAATTACATCATTGATGGTAAACCACCAAACCCACGGACGACACGTGCTGAGCCAGCATCTTCTTGCAAGGTGGACACAAAGGTTCAAGCCAATGATGGCACCATTGATGTACCTAGCGAAGTTCCACGCACATATAAATGAATTGTCATTCATAAAAAAGTTATTCTTTGTTAGTACATGGTTCATCGCGTGGCCAGACTCAAGGGTTTCTCATTTTGTTAGTTAGTTAGTTAGTAGATGAATTAGCAGTTAGGCGTAGTATTTTGTCAGTTTGGTATTTAGTCATTTATGTTTTCAGTTATTTTGTTACTACGGCTCGCGATCATAAGGTCAGAATACCATTTAAACCACAATACAATGGACTAGTGTACAAGTGATGGGAATTTTATATAACATATTATTGTGAATTTTGTTAAATTGAATTTGTTCAAGAATTGGAATGTCCCAAAACAAACGTACAATGGCCACTCAGAATTAATGCATTACAAATAAGACGGGCCAGATGGGTGGCAAGGAGGTGGGATGGCCGTGGCCGCCTCCTATGAAATTAAAAAAACCAGAATAGATTTTACCATGGGCGCCGCCCACTGATACATTTAATAGTCCTTAACCTTTATCTGTCCAAACAAGTGGTTCTCAAAATATGATCCAGCAAGAGGTGGGTACAATGTCTAGCTGCTTAACTGAATTCTGCAAGGTCTCTCTGTGCATCGTTACTCCAACGTTGGGCAGGAACAAGAGTGCTCCATGTCTGTTCCACAATCACAGGTAGTGTCCTTGATCGTCTTCCAGGTAGCCCACCACTCTGGCAAGAAAACCTTAGATATTGGTCGGTTTGGTTTCAATCTGTTGATTGCATCGCCATTCATCCCATTAGAAGACTTCTCGAGGTGGAAAAATGATCACCAGGTTTAAATACAATAGATGTTTGCTTGGTGATAGGCACGTCTTTTCACAAGGCGACTCTTTTAAACTACTTAGAGACTTTTTCAAGAGTTTGGACTTAGCTTAAGAAGCTCTCTCTCTGGATTTACGGCGGTTAGCAGCTGGTCTTTGTCCGGACATAGGGTGCTTCGATAGATACGTGGTAGCTACTCTCTTGCTACACAACAACGGATTGTCTGGTGGAGCACATATGCTTGTAAATGTATAAGTTATCGGTGGGGAGTGGGCAAAAGACATCCTGTTGGATATGCCGGCATTGAGGGCATTCCACGTTAGAGCAAGCTTCTGGCCCTGAGTTGATATCCCATATAGGGCAGATACTCTGCACATGAGAGCACAGGGAAAGTGCGTCGATTCTTAAGGGTATATGGGCGAGCACCCCCAAATCTTGTGCCAGTGATTTGTTCAAGATGCATTGCGTGAACATACTTTACTCTCGTGTGTGATGTGGGTTTTACAAGGAGAGGTAAGGGGTCCCAAGGTAACTCCTAGGTAGGAACAGGATTATTACAGTGCTCCAGGGGTGTTCCAGACCAGCTGACTTTGGCTTTCACATTGCTGTGAATTTTGTTTTTGCCACATAGCTGGGAAAATTCCCAATCTATCTATATTATCTTTTAAACTTCGATGTAACAACAACACATGGTTAACATCTCAATATAGCACTAGGAAATTCAATTTTCTCTGCTTGATGAAAATTAAGTACTTTCTATGTGGAAAAGTTGTTATCAAGCAAAAATAAAAAAATAATATGTTAATCACCAATGGGTGGATACTGTAACATATCAATCACTGCCGCCAGTATTGGCAACTTGACCATGCTGTTTTTATCATGATGATGAATTAACACTTAAGTGATTTATAAGGGGGGGTCCAGGTGGACCCAAACATTTTGTTTTTCGGTGCACCATTTTTACGGTCAATTATTTCGCCCAAAAATTTTGGTGAAAAAAAAAATTCCAAACGCCTATGACCTTATTATGCTAATTAGCAAAAAATTAAGGCATTTTGGTGGCGCTATTCAAAGATTTTGTTTGGCTCCTTAATCGTTAGTCGAGTAACTTTTAAAACATTTTATTTCAGGCAATGTTAAATGTATGTATGTTCTTCCTATTATGAGCTAAATTTTATGGAAAAAGTTATTCGGAAAAGGGTTTTTCATTTTTTTTGGCGGGAGAATTCAAAACAACTCTTAAAAAACAGCTCTAGGTTTCATATATCTCTGCTCCGTGATTTGGGTAACTTATTCTTAATATTGGTTTTTTGGGGTGTATATGTATTTTTTTTTTTTCTGTTAAGTCGGCACCCTTCTTTTTAAATGTGCAGTAATCTACCATTTATTGCTTGTACTGTGTCTTTACCAACATTCATATATATTCATATTATGTGCTTAATTGTGTAACTCTGAATGGTGCCACTATAAAATACACGCTTTGCGTTTTCCCTGGCCATCAACATTTCTTGCAAATTATACTTATATATATATTATAATTATGTTTTTTTCATTAAAGGGTTATCATTTTAATAATCTTATGATGTTATATGTATTTGTGCATTGAGATGTAATAAAACCTGAACCCTGCTGAAACCCTGAATGGGTGACGGGTGCAAAAATCAGTTGTTGAAACCGCATTTTGAATCGATAAGATCCCATTTAATTTTTTTCCTGTATGTGGTCGTGTTGATGTACCCCATCAATTGACCAGAGTTTGGTTAAAAAAAAAGTCCACCGGCCCAAAGTGGTTTTTTTTGTGGGTTGGGGCCAAGTTGAACTTCCCCCTTATACACAAACGGAGTGACAAGAAAATGACACTAGGGTAAAAATTGATATATGTGGATCTGGTAATAAGGGGACACATGTTGTCAGGTGTTCTGTTGTGTGAAATAGGTAGGGCATTCCATTGCCTCATACTGCTTACAAAATACAATTATTAATTAATTCGTGTTACATCATCATTGGTACGTCAAAAGAATTTTTAAATTTATTTAATTCCCAGCAACTATGAACATTGCTGTTTTCAGCAGTAATAAAATAGTTCTTTCAGTTGTGTAAAGCTCGATAGATAGTACCTATCTTCGTCTTTTAAGTCCAAGGACACCGGATTTCTTACTTTTAAAATGGCAATGGTGATCGTTTTAGCATTGGGATATCTTAATATGAACAATTGGCATGCCAGATTAGGTCCCAAAAGAGGGGCTGGTGTGTGTGTGTAGGTGTGTGTGTGTGATTGTCAGAAAACGTTTTAGGACATGAATTTGGTTAACAAGCCGATGTTATAGATTGAAACAAGGTTAGCAAAGAACAGGGGACAAACTTCGCGAACTCGATCAGAATCACGTTCATGAACCAGCTTGGATGCACGTAACATTAAAATTATACGGGGAAACCCGCGAACCCATAGACGATGCTATTGGGTATAGTACTGAAAACAAATTGATTGCATTGGAAATACACTTTGGCGAAACCACTAGAATAAGACTGTGTGATACTACCAAAGAGGTTCTATAGAGGAAGAGAGGCCAAAAACGTTACTGTAATCTTTAGAAATTCATTTCGTCTACGCAATGTTCTTTTGCCGACAACAAAGAAAAACTAGAGTATCCAACAATAGAAAGCAATGGCACATACTGTGGGTGCCGCTTAACGCTTTGCATATACACTTAATCGGTAGTGATAAAATTGATGCTAGGAGTTAGAGTGGCCAGGTGTATAATAGTGCACCTGGATCAATGTGCTCAGATACTCTTTTTTTTCTCATAAGCAATGCGCCGCTTTCGGTGAAAGATGTATTTATTCATTGAGACGGTGTATTTACTTTAATCAAAACGACTGACGTGTCATTTCCATTCGTTGTGTGGCCAGGGGTAGGACAAAAATTAACCACCAATAGCAACCAAACATCCAAAACTGATATTTTGGCGGATGTTTGTATCGATTTGACATTAGGTGTGCTATTAAAAGCACCCAAAATAATAATTATTCCGTTCAATATTCAAAATGTCCAGCGCCCCCAGCCGGAGGACTGGTTTGAATGGGCTTCACCCCCTTGGATACACATCATCATGATCATAGAGCTCTGTAATTCATGACATATTTCTTAATTTACGCGCCCTGTCTTGAGAGGGCCACCATTCATCTGCCTATCGTGCTGTGACTATGTGTGCTTCACGCATCATTGGTCAGCACTGTACCCAATAGCATCGTCTACAAGGTCACGGTTTATCCCATGTATTGTTAACGTGCAAGTCTAAGACACACTGTGTGGCGAATCTCAGCTTCATTATATCGCGGCGATTGATTTCTTCAAAGTGTATCAGATAGCGGTCATTATAGCTTTTCTTCCAAGTATGTAAGTAGAAGAAAAAAAGTTTAAAGTCAAGAAATAGACAGAAAGAGAGAGATGGAGTGGTAATGCAAGCACAACTGAAAGATGGCGAGAGGGAATGAAAAGTGACATATTTAAATAAGTTTAAGCAGTTTAACTGATGACTACCTTCACCTTTACTTCTAAGAAGGTCCACTGACTTAACCCAAAACATCTAGAGTAACCATTAGAAACGTCAATTTCGGTGGATTTATATGAAAATCAGACAAATTGATGAGAATCAAGAATAAATCACTATCTGTAACATGGTGCTTTTAAGACGTCAACTTGACACCGTTTAACATTTTTACGGCTCCTTGTTTGTCTTAAAATAAACTCAAGTATCATTATAAAAATCTTGGTTAAAAACCTTCATCTCATCTCGCTGAGTTAACCACTGTCTGTTTTGGGTTATCAAGTCAAACACCATACCACGCACGAAAATCGATCAGCGGCCACTCTTGAAACCTAAGTACGATGCTATATCAGAGCCCCCTCTCTCTGACCTCACGAGTGTTTTGATTATTGTCCACTTCTCGGCGTTAACAGTAAACTTGTGAAGAGCAGAAACAATAATTTTGGAGTGCAATCACCTTCTTAAAGCGTAGCAAAAGTGACAAAGCAACGGCTATGAGCTAAAAAAGGTTGGTTCTATAGATTTGATGGAGAGACGTTTTGGCTATTTTGCTTTGCTTGTCATTCTATTTGTTGCATAGATGACAGGATTGTCTCATACGAGCTCACTTCTTCATCTTAACCTTATTAGATTTCGCCTCGACTTACCCGGCACAAGTTCAAACATGAGTTTAACTCTTCATTAGACTTATTCAAGTCACTCATTAATGTAGACGTCGCGTTAATCTATTAGGAACGGGCCAGTGCAGGAAAACTCATTTAATTTGAATTTTATGAACTAATTTTCGTTTTAATCAGTTATAGATTATCATTTCATGAAAGTTGCCTAATGTTTCTTTAATGGATCCCGTGATGCGCTGTGTTGCACTGACTGTTTTCTCACCTAATAGAATTCTAGGTCACAGGATTGTGTTTATGTTTGCAACATTTGTTCTCGAGTAGATTAGTATGTTCTAAAGCAACATTTTGAAAGGATAATTGAATTAATGAAGTAAATTTAAATTAGATCATGGTCAAATTATTTCCATTTACGCTTAATTTAAGAGTGTTTGTCTATGGTAGACTCTCAAAAATACTTAAAGATTAAACATCTTTCTAAAACAACTGATTGCATGTTTGAAATCTAAACATTCTAAATATATATATGTTTATGTTGTAAACATATTTAAATATTTGTTTCTGTTTAGGCGTTAAACATGAATTAAGGATTTGACATGTTTAATGCCTAAACACTACCTTGCAACAAATTTCTTAACACTGTTCATACATTTTATAAACTGGGAAAAGTCAAGTGTTGTGAGGTAAGCAATTTAAAATGCAAGTAAAAGCCTGAAAACTCATTTAGCCTTGAAACATATTTTTTTAAATAAGTGACAAAAGATTTAACGCACGTCTATAAACAATATTAACCAGAATGATATTTTCACTAAAATAATCAGAAATAAGAATGAAAAAATACATTCAAATGATTCCAACATGCAAGCTAGTTTTAGGTTAGTGATATTCGAGATGGTCCATCATTCTTAAAAGCCAGTAAACCACTGACTTAAACATGGTATAACCTTTACGGAACCTACTAGAGTTAAAGGGTTAAGTCATTCCTGACCGTTCAATATGATCATTGCTTGATAAATGGCGACTTCTTCGAGCTGCCATACATAGAGTTCAAACAACAATCTTCCAAGAACATGAAGTCTTTGCACATTCTAGAATCTTTGCCGTTAAAGTGCATAACACCAGTATATACCGTACACATGATGGCACTTGTATGACTAACCCTATCCCACTTTTCCTCTCCACAAAGTGTCAGCGTTCGGTATCTTTCAGTAAAATCCGGCTATGTTTTCGGAAGACCCGTATCAGAGAACTCAGAAAAGATAATTCGGACGAGGATGATGATGACGATGATGATGATTGATGTTGTGCGGGTATCTGTAGACATCACCATTCTCATCATTATTATCATCAGTAATGATGACTCTGTAATGAGCTGTGACCGATGAAACATCATGTGATGCTGAGGTTAAATTGTATAAAGATACAACATCAACCGGTATAATAGTTAATTGATAAATACATATGCCCCACTCCCATGTTTGTTTTGATAAACAGTTATTATAGTACGAGAAAGTCCATCACTACACTACAAAAACGGTGTTTAGAAATTAAACACTTTCCTAAGCTCCATTTTGCACTGCACTACATTTCCAAACTACTACTCGCTTACGTTCATTACATGTTTGTTTTGCTGAACAGTTCTTTTATGATAGTGCGAAAAGGTCCACCACTACACTGCAAAACGGTATTTAGAAATTTTAATTTTAAAAATACTTCTCTAAGCATCATTTTGTACCACATTCTAAATATGTAAAACCTCTAAACATGACATTTCGAATATCTAATACGAGGTGTTTAATTTCTAATCATTAGACTGTGGTTTTTGAGATGGCATGCAGTCATTTGGGACGCCAATAGAGGACAAAATGTTCGAAGTCAAACTTTTTTGCTTAGAGTATTAAAAAAACTAGGAGTTGGCCATAACTTAGTGGCCTAGCATTATAAACATATTCGAAATGAACCCTGCCTGACCCTAAAGATTATCGGTATGATTTTAACAACATAATTTTAGTTCTTTATTTGTATTGTCGTGTGTGCTTTTCATGTCAAATTCATTCTTTCACATCTAACACCCACAGACATCGAGAAATAAGAAATGACTCTTGCTTAAAATTACAAAGTAATGTTTCAGGTCAGGTTCCTTAAATCTCGTCGCGAATCTAACTCTTTAATAATCACAAACCTCGGAAGACAGAAATATCTCAAATTAAACATGGAAGAATCTTTTACTCCATAGGTTAGAAACACATAAGTCAATGCTATTTTTACTAGCTCCTCAAATGATCGTCGTACTGTTGGAATATTTGCATATTTTAAAGGTTGCACGGGATAGATTACAATGGAAGATAATGAAACGCAAAATAAGGTTAAGGTTGAATCCGTCAAACGCTTTTAGAACGACATGCATGTATAGTGATGTGCTTTTGTTTACATCAAAATTCAAATTGCATGCGGGACTTTCCTGTCAGCCTTCTGCATAATTTCGCCGACTGTCACAGGGTTCAGTGGATATTACACTCTCCCGTCATGCACTGTTCCTGGAAGCTGGCCACGTGATGCAATAACGTCATTTTTTTTAATATAGTGAATAGTCCGGCTTTTTACGGGACGTGTCTTACATGGATTATTTTAACGTACCTTAGATAACAAGGAACATGGGTGAGGTGTAATAGGCCCTTAGCCAGTACCGATGGAAAATAGTGTGTCCTACTTCCCCGATGTAAACTATGTAGTCCCCGGCATGGAGTATTTGTTTTATTACACCTCACTGTGACTCTGGGGACAAAGATGTAATCGTAATCATGTAGGGAAACAGTCCGAAATATTTACCTAGAAAAAACACTTGTAATCGGAATCAACCAGTGAAATAGCATGATTATGTTCATGAATATTCATTATTCATGAGGTGTAATAATCTACAATGTATCCATCGAAACTACAGGACGGCTTCGGGCAGTCATAGGCACGTCCACTCCGAAGGACGGGGTATTTTCATGGTTCATTTAGAAATGTCCAAATGAACCATAAGGAGAGCGGAATTCCATTTTAGTTCTAATACAAATAAAATGTAGAATTTAGTCCACGACTAGATCCTAAAAGTGGTCCTGCTGTGGTTTGAACCGGGGACCTGGTTGCAGCACCAAATGGAATATCTTAACCAGTGTGTCATTCGTTATACAGTAATTATCTAAACGGTTGACTACTTTTATGTTGTGTATCATGACACAGCATACGACAAGACTAGTCATAATAGTGATGCAATGTTTGACTTTTTTATAATCTAATTTTATTTTTACATCATTCTCGCCCGCCTAAAACATAAGACCTGGAAAAAATTGAAATGATGGTAAAACTTCATCCTTTGTGGACTTCAACACACATATCTATATCACACGCCAAGTCCATACCGCCTAAAGTCATGGAAGTGTTGAGATATAAATCTAAATGGGCACTTTACTAGAATCCCACCTGTGTTTATCGTAATCCATCGCATCGTATTCAGCACTGTATCGTCTTTTGTGGTTTGAAGCTTTTACAACAATCGTGTATTTTATTTTCCAATACAAGAAAAGACCCGCGCACACTGGAAGGAGTTAGAGTTGTTATACTCCACGAATAAACGTCTAAATTGACCGCTATAGTAGCAGTTGGCAACAAAATAGGAACGTAAGCATTCTAATCAAAATTTCCCTCGGCTTGTGTATAAGCATTAAGATATAAATGGGAATTTGGCACTCCAGGGGAAAATTTCCCCGCCGGGTGGCTTCAAGATCTTTATTTTATACTAGTAGTCATCCGAGGGAATTATTATATTGTTCATTCAACATGCTCTACATTTGAAGTGGTAAAACATCTTAAATATTACATCATTTTTTGTCCATGAAATACAAATCTTCAACTTGGCGTGTTCTTAACAGAACCAAGAGAGGTTCTTCAAGGACTAAATGGACTATATTTGTGGTTTCATGAATAATGTTGTTAGTTATTTTGAGGAAATGCTTTGAGATTGAGAGCCAAAGAATCGGAGACGTGAGACCAAGTTCTTCTAGTAGAACTTTGAGATCAAGTTTATCTAATTCTTTAAAAAAATCTGGATTTGTTTATAAAACATTTTATGCTCTTGGAAAACGAATTGTTCTTATGACTCCCCGTCTAAAAAAAAAAAGAATAGCATCTTCCATTTAAATTACTGCTATTTATGAGGATTGGCGAATGTGATTTTTTTTAAATTGACTGTTGTGTTATTTTCATTATTCTTTTATTTAAAATGTTGATATAAAGAATTATTTTCATTATTATCTCATATTTTTAATTTTAATCATTCCTGCAGGAAGTTCAGAAAATTACTATGCAATCACTATATCTGTGTATGCGTATAAGTATGCGTGTGAATATAGGAGAAGATTTGGTTAAGTTTCAAATTAAGTTTAGAAACTTGGTAGATGGTAGGAGGACATGATTTTCTTGACCTGATTAAATTTTGAAGACAAAATATTTTCATTAAGTAACGCATGTGCATGTTTACACAAAATAGCAAATGTATTTGTTGGCTTATAGTGATGATCTAGAACCTTCACCATATACAATCTGCATGATAAAGCTTCCATGCACATGTTGTTGGTGACATTTTATTACATATATAACGAGCTAATTTACATAATTTATGCACAAATAGAAACTACATCATAAGATTTATCGTAGATGGTATGAGGATGGACTCTCCACCACATGTAAGCTTATAGGACATTGATGCACACATGTCGCTAGCGAGATTTGATCTATATTGACAAGCTAATTTACATAATTTATGCACAAATAGAAACTACATCATAAGATTTATAGTAGATGGTATGAGGATGGACTCGCCACCACATACATGCTTACAGAACTTTCATGCACACGTCGCTAGCAAGATTGCATATTTGACGAACTTATTTGCATAGTTTATGCAAAAAATATATAAAAAACATTATGTTTATACTCCAACTTTTTGCATAACTATCAATATTCCGGGTGATGGCAAATGCAGGCGAGACTTTTATAGTCACTCGAATGGCTCGAAGTTTCAACTGTCTACGGTAGACAGTAAAAGTGTCATAATCGGAGGGATACCAAAAGAAAAAAGGCAGAGGGGAAGAGACTCATTTGAATGGATTTCTCGTGCTAATTCGTCATGAAAATGCATAGTTTTGAAAACAAAAATGATATCTGACCTACTCTAGTCGTCTACGGGCCCAAAGGCTTAAAATGATGCTGTTTACTGTAGACAAAGATGTCATTGTCGGAGAGATACCAAGAAAATACAGAATAGTCGTCTGCGAATTTGTGTGCTGGGAAAAGGCTGTGTGTGACATCACATGACCTCGTGGCGGGAGTATTTCTAAATCACAATGCATCTTGGGATTGATTTAAATTATCATGTGACAATGCACTAACAACAGAAACGTACCTCATGTAGTCCGATGTGAAAAGATAACTATCATCATTTTTTTTAAATTTATGATTTCTACTCGGATACATCGGTAAATCATAATTAGGACAAACTCTTTAAGTATCAAATGTGGAGGAAAGGTAAACAAAAAAGTGTCCGGTCATTAAATATGTACACATATTACGAAGGTTATTCAACTTGGCCAGCCAGGCATCATGTCACGTAATTTATGCACAGACGTCTGTGATCGGAAACTAGAGGAAAGTGTCTAGAATTTATATATTCTCTGTGAGAACGACCTGATAGTTAGCAGTGCGTGTTCCGATCGTCTTTGGGACCCCTCTGATTTAACCGGAAGTTGTATCGATTTTGAATTCAGATGAAAATCCGTATTTTTCTCATTGGCGTCCTGAAATTTGAGGCCTTTATTCCTAAGAAATTTGTTGCCCACAGTACTTGATAGGGCGTATGTGCAGGCTCTCATATCAACTGTAGAACACAAAAGACATAAATCGGAACAAGTACGTTAAGAGAATTTTTTGATAAAAAAATACATGCAGCATTTTTTAAACGGGAGATGATGGGGAGGAAAAGTACGAGGTCCTCCTCCCCTTCCCTTCCATCCCCTCACCTTCCTTCTTCCCTCCTTCTTTTGTTTATTTTTTTCAGTTTGTCTAATGCTATACATATATTCAGCTGAGGCCATTTTGTGTTTGTTTCTTCTGTTTGTTACCTAGCCGTGTGCGTAGCACGGCTAGGTCCTGTATTTGTGTGATTTCTTTGTTTCTTTCTTTCTTGTTTCCCACACACTTCCGGTTTTTTCAAAGTGCTACTAGTGTCAGATGCTTGGTCGGATTGAACCAAGCATTGGCCATAAGAAACCCTGACCCAAGCTTCATATAGGGTGTAAACAGTTTAACCATAGGGGTCACGTAGGGTCAACAGCGGTCATTGTCGCGCTAACCCCCCTTTTCCTTCTTCTCCCACAGTTTGCATGTGCTATCGATGCCATTCGGTCACAATGTTTGCCAGGTGACTGGCCATATGGGGTGTACACCGATTTTTAATCCAAGGTCATTTAGGGGTCAAAAAGGGGCAGTCTCTCTAACCCCTCTTAATATTTCAAAATGCTACTAGTGTTACACAGTTAACGTGATCTTGACCAGACTTCGTCCGAATAACCCCTGACCCAAGTGTCATACAGGGTGTTTACAGATTGGGGTCAAAGGCCACGCAGGGGTCATTACAGGTCAGTCGCGCTTACCCTCCTTTTTGCTGTTTCTGCCACAAATCAATTGCTATAATCACTAGACTTGGTCAGAAGAACCGCTGACCCAAGGTCCATATGAGATGTTCACAGACTGCGGTTAAAAGTCACGCAGGGGTCATTACAGGTCATATCGCGCTAACCCTCCTTTTTGCTGTTTATGCCACAAATCAATTGCTATATTCACCAATCTTGGTCAGAAGAACCACTGACCCAAGGCCCATATGTGGTGTTTACAGATTGGGGTCAAAGGTCACGCAGGGGTCATTACAGGTCATCTTGCTCTTACCCTCCTTTTTGTTGTTTCTGCCACAAATCATTTGCAAAAATCACTAGACTTGGTCAGAAGAACCGCTGACCCAAGGCCAGTATGGGGTATACACAGATTCGGGTCAAAGGTCACGCAGGGGTCATTACAGGTCAGTCGCTCTTACCCTCCTCTTTGCCGTTTCTGCCACAAATCAATTGCTACAATCCCAAGACTTGGTCAGAAGAACTGCTGATCCAAGGCCCATATGGGATGTTCACAGACTGCGGTTAAAGGTCACGCAGGGGTCATTACAGGCCAGTCGCGCTTACCCTCCTTTTTGCTGTTTCTGCCACAAATCAATTGCTACAATGGTCATTTTGACCATTTTGGCAAATACACATGAAAATTTCGCACTTTTACAAATAAGGTGCTCTGAATATGACAGTTGTGCACATTCATTGTCTATGGTCAGTGCACATAGGGTGTACACAAAATTTTGATAAGTGATCAGCAAGTGATCATTACAGCCATTTAGTGTCCCTTAACATGACATTCAAACAGATGTCTGGCCTAGTCATCAAGTGATCATTTGATCCCCACGGCTAGGCACAATTTGCCTCTAGTTTTTGTTGTTGTTTTTTTTTGGGGGGGGGGTTGTATACACAGAAAAAATACATTATGGCAATAATTAAGCACAGACTCTCATAATAGCTAGATGCAATTTACCGTTTATCCCTTATCAATTGATGTAAATTTTAATCAATATAAAATTTTACTGAATTTAAAAGTCCTATGGACATGTGTAGTTTTTACATAATATTTTTCTGCGTGTATGTTTTGTTTTTACTTTACCTCATGAATATAGTTTAATCAAAATTAGCTCTTTGCTATCTGGGTCATTTGCTTAAAGGAGTCCTCCCTACTCCAGCAAAGAAAAAATTTCAACATACTGAAATGAACTCATATTACACTTCCACTTATTTGAAATTAATGTATATGTTTACATCGGGTGGAAACTGCAGGAGAAATTCACGACATTTCATATTTTTATTTGACTGTTAGGTAATGGTAGTGACATCACTGGACACCTTGTGTGATTTTGAAAAGACTTGTGGTCAACACATTACTTACATACCATCTTTTTGTTCATTTCAATAGACAAGTATTGATGGCAGGTGCTTGAATTTACATGTGCACTCAACTTTGTATGTTAGCAGTCATGGAGAAATACCTATAATGAAATTTAGTTTATCATTAGGAAAAACGAAAATTATTTTATTTCAGATATTCCGATTTTTTTAATACATGGAAGCTATTGTAGCATGGTTTCATTTCAATATGTTTGAGATTTTATATTTCCTGGACCAACTCTTTATGGGAACATTCTAGAAACCTGTCTATTCAAAACGCCAAGTTATCTTGTCCGGTGGGCACTTAATAGAATTCTATTGAAAACAATTGTGAACAAAGGTCAAAAGCAAAGTACCAAATGATCTACAATTAAAAAAAAAAAACAAATACAGGTCTTGTATGCATTTGCAAACTACACATATTTCCGACACATTTTGTTGTTGTTGCGGACCTTTAAATTTCCATTTGACCTTTGACAATTTTGAAAAGAATTCTATTAAGTGCCCGTCGGACAAGATAACAATGAATAGGCAGTTTTAGAGTGAACGGACATTGTCATGCTGTGATTCGAGAAAACCCCCGTTGCATTAGGTTCACCAGATTATAAATTAAGACCACCAGGTCAGATATTAACAGAGGATACGATTATTTTAGCTAAATCACTATTTTAGCTAAATTCCTAAATTTATAGGCCCTAACGATAATAGGGCCTATAATTACACTGCTGAAAATGAAATGACTTGTTTATATTGTATACGATGTAGATATGGTTACAGACAAGAGAGCAAACAAGTGAGATGTGTATTCTTTGGCCATGCAGATATAGGGAAATTGACTTTATGTGCTATATTTAACTTTACACAACTATGGCGGAGGGGTGCTTCTGTAATGTAACAGTTGTACTTGTTTTGTAACGGTACTATTCTTTATACACCTTGGGATTACCCCAATCCTAACACTAAACCATTCAAATTATAATTAAAGGAGAATTGTGTGATTTTAGCACATTTAGTTTTATTTACGCTTTTAGTAGACAATACAACTTTTACGGGTTTTGACTATAATATTTTTACAACAAACTGAATTTTACAGGTACATAATGTAAAAAAGATCTACATAGGTGGATGGGCTTCCTCTACCCATTCCCAAATTCTGTAATAACTTACTAAATACATACATTTTCTACTCCTTTGATTGAATACTATTTTACAATATACTGTATTTTTGTGGGCAGTATGGATGCCAGTATAATAATTTTTGTGTATATGATTATATAAATGTTGTGAACGTTTTGCTCAGAGAGGACACCCATATTATGTGATCCTGGTAAGAAGAGTTTTGTGAAGAAGGAACCATGTTAGAAAGTCTTCTCTTTTTTGCATTTGACCTTGAGAAGCCAATCACCCTTTTTATATGAAATAATCTATGCTTCAACTGCAACACTTTCAAGTATATGATATACTTTTACAATTTCATAGATATTTTGGCTATTGTATATTCCATTTTTACTTAAGTGTTGTCTTATTCTGTTCAATTTTAAAAGTATAATACGATTCTTTAGGTAAATAAATAAGCTACCTGGAAATGGTTTGTGATATTCTATTCGAATTTGTATCGAAAAGGTTAAAACTCACGAGAGTAGATTTGAGAGTCTGGTCTATTTCTTACATGGGAGTGTTTAACCTTTTTATTTATATAGAAGTCTGATTATGTGTAGAAAAAATTTCTTTTTTTGTATTTGTATTATCCTTAATCCCGGCCAATTATGCACATTGTAACGAAGCATTCTGTAATTGTTTTGTACATAATGTGTAAATAATTGATCCCCATTACATATGTACATTATTGCGTACATTTATTTATCTTTCAAGATTATGGTTGGTATGTTTGTTATTATCTTCCACATAATTAACATGCCATTGTTTATGGTCAAATAATGTCTTTACCAAACTATAAATAACATTATGTAATATTATGTCGTAATACTATACTTCTTTTTGCCAGGAATGTCAATGCAAATCGCTCTTCAAACAGTAAAAGAT
This sequence comes from Ophioderma brevispina, assembly GCA_023653785.1. NCBI lineage: Eukaryota > Metazoa > Echinodermata > Ophiuroidea > Amphilepidida > Ophiodermatidae > Ophioderma > Ophioderma brevispina. The sequence continues at coordinate 114,179 of JAMKCH010027912.1, read as the reverse complement.
TCAAAAGGCCTTCATTATAACGTATCATCATACTTACTTACAACGACACTTTTAAAATACATAATTTATGTATTTTCAAATATCATGGTTACATATGATTGTGTTATATCTCGTAAAAGCCCAACGTTATTTAGTATAATAGTGTTATTATATTAAGATAACATTATATAGCGTTATTTAAGTGTCAGGTTATATGCTAAATATAGAAGATACCTTTTAATTAATTTTTCGACTTTTAAGACACGAGTATCGCTCTGTATCTCTTTCTCTCTCCCTCTTTCTCTCCCCCTCTCTCCCTCTCTCTCCCTCTCTCTCTATCTCTCTTTCTCTCTCCCTCTTTCTCTCTCCTCTTTCCCTCCCCCTCTCTCTTTTTCTCTCCCTCTTTCTCTCCCCCTCTCTCTCCCCCTCTCTCTCTCTACCTTTCAAAATGCATTAACTTTCTTCAGCCCCATTTCAAAACTAACGTCAACATTTATCAAAGAAAAGCAGGAAGCCACCTAATGTTGTTTAATGAGATATCTATAAACTACATGTTTTTTATCCATATAGCAAAACAAATATCAAATTTCATTCCGTATTTTCATACCAGAACAAACACATTCTATCAATTCATCGTGTCAAAATTTGTTATTACAACACATGGGAACACACACATGCACAAACTAAATGCCTGTGTAGAGCGCAAAACCCGTAAGTAAAATTACATCGCGTTTCGGCTATATTGTCAAGTGAAGTCCTTAACTTTTCCATCTAGCCCGTACATCGCCTGAAAACTGTTATGATTTTAGGCAATTTTAGTAGACAATTTCGTCGGTTCAACTTGAAGGGTCCTTATATCTCATTTAGACTTTATTTTGAACGCTTAGGGAGATACCTCTTTGGCCTGTCACCGATTGCTGCTCATCTCTCCCGTGTGGTGCCATTTCTTGTCCCCGTCAGCTAAATCATATCATTTCGCGGGCGGTAAACTGCCCGGGTTGAACCAGAGAAACAGCCCCTTCACCTCAGCAGCTGGTTACCCGCTAAGGCATTGTTCCTTGCTTATTTGCTTCTCTTTTTTTACCCGGTCATAGTTTCACCATTACAAATCATGGATTACCGTCTCCAGTGTTTGGTCGTTCGCCTTGAGGTGCCCGTAGCGTTTAGCCTCGCAGATGATGTGGTAAGAGCTCGATTGCCTTCCAAATGGCGAGGAAATTATGCGCAATGAATGTGTTGTTCCAGAATTGGCTGAAGGTCTAAAACATTTTAGTTGCGTGTGTACATAATATTTAACACACCGAGTTGCAAGGATAGGAAGTAAATTACAAGGTCCAGAAATTGTCTATTTACAGTCGGTTTCAACAGCTATAACTCGAGTTATTGCGGTTTGTTTAGTTTCTACAGGCAGGGGAGATGAGCGGAACAGTAGAGTAATATGTGTCGTGTTTAAACTGCTTAGAGCGCTGTCTGAGGCAAAAAGAAAAAGAAGTATTGCGCGTTTGGTCGTGAGAAATCGAAGGATTAGTCCGGGATAGATAGAGGATAGCAGCAGAGGGTTCAATGCTCGCAGATGGGGCCCTAGGTAAGCACTGGTGCCGCTGGGAGAGCCGACAGGAGTGAGCCCGAACGGGGACGTTTACAAGTGATGTCATCGCAAAATAGACAGGCAAATTGTGGGCGGGATTCCGAGTCGAGATTTCCTGACGATCTTGAAGTTACCTCCGGGCTCGCTGGGCAGGTTAAAGAGTGTAATAGTATCCAAATTGCGTTTCTTAACCACGAATGTATACACGACTACTTCAAAACCTGCCAAACTGTGTACATTTGCAGTTTAAATATATATATTGGTATAATGGTACGGGGTTTGTAACTTAAAATGTCACAAAATCACCGCCATTTTGAAAATAGAAAGTGGGAAACATTTTCCTGCACCAAACGATACATCGCCCTTGGTGAGCGTGGTAAAGCCCGGTTAATCTCGCGGGATTGCCATACACGAAGATGTAGTTGGAGGCTACGATAAATCACGTTTGCTCGCCATTTTGTCTTGGTTAATAATAGGTAAAGAAACATATTCCCCAATGTGAACAGACGACCAGTGAATTCCCGCCAAAAGTGATCTCACTGATAATTTGGGAAATCAGTACTAGTCATCGTTGTGGACTTTCAGAAATGAAACAGATTAAGGGATTTGGCAGTCTCGCATCTACCAGGGACTCCGTGGTAGCTGCCAACGGTCGATGACGCCAGAAATGATGAACACTTAAACGCCTTTTTGATCAAATATGAATTCTTCACAAATATTTTTTGTTGTGCACTTTGGTAGATGAATTATTCATGCCGTGCAATAATGATCCACATTGTACAGACAGAACACAGAACACGGCTAGTGACCGGGATAAATAGAACAAATAAAATGTTAAGAAATAATAAATAGCCATTTTAAAATCAAATAAAGGCAGTTTCCCTCTACTCTACTCTACTCTACTCTACGCTCCCTCTACTCCTTTTCCAACTACTACTACTATTACTACTACTACTATTACTACTACTACTACTACTAAAACTACTACTACCACTACTACTACTACTACTCCAACTCCAACTATTACTATTACTACTACTGCTACTATTACTACTACTACTACTACTACTACTACTACTACTACTACTACTACTATTACTACTACTACTACTACTACTACTACTACTACTACTACTACTACTACTACTACTACTGCTGCTGCTGCTGCTGCTGCTGCTGCTGCTGCTGCTACTGCTACTTCTACTGCTACTACTACTATACTACTACTACTACTACTTCTTCTACTACTACTAATACTATACTAATGCTATACTAATAATACTACTGCTGTTACTACTACCGCTGCTGCTACTGCCACCCCCATACTCATCCTCCCCTTCATTCACTCCTTCTTTCCCTCCATTCCTTATCGATTGTCGATGGGTACTATTTACTTCTTTTTTACCCATTCTTTATTTTCCAATAACTTGTTCTTTTTGTATGGCCAAATATATAGTAAGTATTTACTTCATTATTCAATAGTGATTTGAGAACCTTGCACTTACCATGCTTACGACTTACATGCTTTATCGCCGCAGCGCCACCACGACTTTTGTTTACATTTTAATTAATACGGTCGTTGTGTCGAATCTGTCTCATTGTCGATTCCGTCCGGGTTTAATACTTGCGCACGCATTGATACTTCTGGACGTTCAATATGATTTAACACAATGGTTTATGGGGACAGCTATTCTAACCCTAACCCTAACTTATAATCTGGTTAGATTTCACAACTGCAGAATCGATCTTATTATATCGATCCTATATTTCCATAGGGTTAGACTTACTATGTATTTAGATTATGATTAGCGGTAAGGTTAGGGTTATGGGTTAGCCCCATCATTATCATTAGTTTGTATAGTGTATTTGTGTGTGAGAGAGTTTGGGATTTTGCGGGGTACTAGTTTTAGTGTTAGCTGCAGGTGCATTGATAAACATAATTATCAAGCTTGTTTGAATGTATTTCATCGGTTTCTAGACCAGATTTTTATGCTCATTCTTAAGCCGATGAGTGCCATTCGAGAAATTGTGAGCATTTTTGTAGAAATGTAAATAATGAAAATAGCCACCAAAACACCAAAAAAAAAAAAAAACATCATCTGCTATTCACTTGTAATTTTTTAGCCTGTCTAGTTAAACCATTCATTGTGACCAACTAAAAATTTTGTAATCAAATAATCAATGAATTCAATATGACCGCCAAAAATAAAGTGTCTGATCGTGAACTACTTTCGACTGCAGATTGCTAACTTGTTATCTATCCCGATACTTTGACAGTCAAGAAATTAATTAAACCATAAGAAATATTTTTCAAAACTATGAGAGCGAATTCCTTCTTTATAGCATCCAATGTGGCTTCTGATACAGATGGCTAGAATTTGGCATCTTCATCTTACATAGAGCTGCACTGTTTGTGTTTATCCCTGTTTACATATCATTAGGTAATCAGAGTAATCGATATATCTAAGATACCATCCAAGATGGATGTCCATTCCAACATGGCTAGCAATTGCACTTCCTAATACTCTAGATCACCAATAGAGAGATCCAATAGAGAATTTTTGGTAGCTGTTAGACATCCTTTGGCATCCATCTTGGGACATTTGTATAACCACTCAATGTCACTTTTAAAGGTGCAACGCGAGATTTCACATAACAGGTATCCCTAAAAAGTGTGGAAAATTTCATATTTGCACCAATGTAAAGCTTTCAATCAAAAATATCCACATCTGAAAGGATTAAGCTGAGAAATGTTTCTTTGGTACAAAAATTGTGAAATTTCTAATTTCGTATAGGAGCAAATACGAAATTCAGCCTATGTTTTATATTGAATCAAAATCAGTTTTTTTCTCTCTTTTAAGACATTTCTGTAGCTAAATACAAGGTAAGAAAACTATTGAATGTCTAATCTATATGAAATTACTATTATGACAAAATATTTGGGTGCCTAAAAATCTCTCGTTGCACCTTTAAGTTAGTCTTATGGGATTGTTGGAAGTGATCATCCAACTAAAAACCAAAAAAATATATAGTTTTAGCCTAAAACATGAATGAAATAGTCGCCTTTACTTAATGACATTGGCAGCCGTATCGGACGCACATCTAGGATGTCATCTTGCAGATATTATCATTAATCACTTTGATTATGTTATGATATTTAAATTGCGCAGAATGCGTTAGTGATATACACAAACATTACAGCTCTTGGCTAGGCGTAGTAATGAATTATAACCATCTTAAATGGTTAATTGATTTGATTGATTAGCAATGATTGAAAGAGATTCATAATGGCCTCAATTAATATATTGATTGCTAAAGCATTATATGTACCAAGTTATCATCCTACGGTCAAAAATGGATAAATGTCAACCGTTGTATTATAGTTGCGACCATATTGAATTTCTTAAGAAAACGTGAGTTACTGGTTTTAATTATTAGGCACAACGGCTGTTTTGACTGGACAGGCATAAAATTTACAACTTTTGAGTGATTAACAGATTATTATTTGCGTTTCTTCGAAAATGCTCGCGGTTGGCACCTATCGAATTCGAATTCTGCAGGAAAGAATGGTCTAGAAACCGTTGCAAAATGTTATATATGAAATATAACAAGGTCACGTGGTCTGTAGCTTGGACTATTTAGATACAGTTGCATGCATATGTATGTGTGTCAAAAGTTAAATCACCGCAATAAATAACACACCGTGTAAACACGGTGTTTAGAAATGAAACACTTATAAACATGTATTTACTTTCGCATTGTTAGCAGTAGAACCAAATTCACCAATGTTTACCAATAAAGTATTGATGGCTTAAGTGAAGCAAAAATACGAGATGTTTTGCCATTTGGGAGTGTGTGTTTAAGTATTAAACACGTCTTTATAAAAGGAAGGCAAAAGTGCTTAGGATTCAAAGTAGTGTTTAGTTGTTAAACATTGTAATATATCAATAATGATTTAATGCATAGGGCCTAATTGCTATCAAATATTATATCATGTTATATTTTAACCTTGCGTGTTCTAAAATGTTTAAATTTTAAACATGAATTGAAATCTGTTGCAAAAATAGTGCTAGGAAGGTATTCGATCTTACAGTGTGTTTAATTTCAAAATATGTGTAAGCACACACGCACTCTATTGAACATACACACAGGCAAGCTCACGCAATCCAATCGGATAGATCGAAGATGTGATTATCAACAAAAGCATGTAAAATTTATCTATAAAGCAAAAATGTCACCACAGACTGTCACTCATTCATACAACAGCCACAAACTACCTTGCCTGCCCACGAGGGCATCAGATACAATTTGGTGTAGTCTTCCTGACAACGCCCCGAGGAAGCATTTGACATTGTCAAAACTCTGACTTAAAGTGACACATAGGCGGTGTATTTTCACGCCCAAACTGCTGTGTGCGCATGGCAGTTCCCTCTATCAGTTATACACGACTTCCATCGGATGTCATACCATGGATTCTTTACATCAATGAGCAGATAAGACTAATAAAAAATCTCTTAAAAAAGATCCAGTGTCACTCAAGTACTTGCATTTTCAGCCCCGATATTTAGTAAGATTAGTTACTCTTTTCACCCGTAACAATTACAATTAAAAGTCAAAGCCTTAAAGTTTGGCATTAAATGCTATTTTGTATGATTATGCCGTCTATAATTCAACCTATTTATCCCCAGTCTTCCCGAATATTAACCCCCCACCGACTCGCGAGCTCCCAAGACAATGCCTCCAAACATAAAATCGCTAATTTCTTGCATAAAGATCTTAAAGTAAAATAAGCATTAAGGGTTTACGATAGTGTTTTGTGTTCATTTTAAAAAAAAAAAAATGCATCATCAGAACCCTTCACTGCATTCATAAAAATAAAGAAATAAAAAAAGATCAAACTTAAATATGTGACGTCTTCAAAACCCTGGCAATAAGTCCTCTGGACACTTGTTGTTATCACACCGCCTAAAACCAGGCAGGCATAAAATTGATCTCTTATCTTTAAAGCTTTTCATGTTATTGAGCTAAAACTTTTATTTTTAAAGTTGAGTTTTGTGTTTTTTCTTTCCCTTTATAGTAGTCAAACAACGCAGTAAAAAACTGATCGTTTTTGTGTGTGTTTATTTTTATCAAAAATTCAATTTTCTACACTTTTTGTACACAAAACTGATTAGACCAAATTTTGGGATGGCGCCGGCCGCCGTGCACTATGACGTCATGGAAGCAAGGTGCTGAAATATTGGTACTTATTTTGGTATCACTGGGTAGAGGAAACCTGATATCCATTTGATACCACAATCAAGTTATGGGTGCGTTCGGTATATGGAACATATAATATGGGGGGTTTGCAACGACCCCCCCCCCCCCGTTAGAGCCTGGTTGACGAGGGCCAAGTAAGTTACTATTATTTGAACACAAAATGTATTAATCCTTCGTGAAATAGACAATTTGTAATGATTATGATAACGTTACATTGATAAAGAAAAAAATGATGACAACGATAATAAAATGTTAATGTTGACTATGATGATAACCAGGATGGAACAATAATAAGGAACACATCACATTAATGATTACAATGTCACATGATATGAATGTTGCGTTTTGCTATGTGATTGATTTATCTGGTCCGCAAGGTTAAGCAATTGAGGGAAATTACTTCTTTCTTGTTAACACCTACATCAAACATGCTCAATTTAGACTAATGACCAGCGCTATCCTTTTTAGTATGATTGATGATATAATTAATAATTAGTAGCAAAGGAATCATATTTTTTTGACATTTTACGGGCAACATATTCGTCATACCCATTAATGGTGTGGGGGTAGACGATGCTAGTAAATGCTATGGCCCCCATTGTTAGGAGGGAGAAATTACCTATTGTCCGGGAGGTAGGAGGACTGGGTGATTTGACATAAAAAAATTAATAGCAAAACAAGCAAAATAAACAGACGTCTGATTTTCAACAAATTACACACTTTTGTAACACTATTGCTTTTGTAGGCATTTTATCGCCTACCTTAACCCTAGTCTTACCAAGCCTTGTTTTGTAACACGGTTTACCAAGGGGTACTAACCCCCTCGAGAATTCATTATAAAGTACCCGATGCTTATAGTCTAGCAGATTATATGGGTTTCCCTAAAAACTAAATTATAACATGATTTTAGCAGAACTATGCCATCTTCTTCAAGCATTCTGATATTACTAAAATTAATTGTCTCAAGGGGTCCGTTTGGCGGCTATCTTGGATTAAGAGGCATTAATCGTACAAAGTGGTTCAATTAGTTGAAAAATATCACAAATGATTCGTCCCATCTTAAGGAATCAGAAAATAATATAGTTTTGCGTATCTGTGATGTTCATTTATAGTGATTTAGATGAAAATGTGATAAAAGTCATTGAACTTTTGTTTAGTCATTGTACAGGATGGGGCACATTTTCTGCTAAACTATTATGAGACCAGTTGATATCCATGGTCATCCTCTTTCCAGTTACACCAAAATACATACTAACATACCTAGTATGGCGTTACAATGACGTATTAAAGTATGGGAGTTGGCAAAATTGGCATTTTCCACAGAAAATAAGCGAAAAACCAATTTTGCGCTAAATAGGAATATCGGATTTTCATGCAGTTTTCAGCTCTATTAATGATGGCAATTTACTATTTGTACATAAAAATAGAGTTTAAGAGCCATAGTATGGATAATATTTTCAAAAATGTACCATAAAATATTCTTGGGTGGCAACCAACCCTACCCTTAGACTTTTACGGCATACCCTAACCCCGGTGAAGGTGCTACCTTCACACTCTTTCGCTAAAATGAAAGGATGGGAAAATGACTACCGGAGCAAAGGTCACCACAAACAAACCTCTCTATTGAAGCATGTATAGAAGATTCTAGTGACAAGTCACCGACGCTAGTCACCGACGGCAATTCGCGCATGTGTAGTACATTCCTGACTGACCTAAGTTCAAATTCACCGCTTTGCAATATACACACAACCGAATCTGTGTGTACATTGTACGTGTCATGCAAACCATGCTTGACCGCGCCACAAACACGGTTCCGCGCATATAATTATAACAGCAATCAATACTCCCATTGCATTTCCGAATTCAAACTTGGTTCCACTGCCGGAAAATAGCCATGCATATTTGCTATGTCACCTTAGTAAAAGTAAATGTCACCTTGCAATGATGACACTGTGGGTTCAGGAATGATCTAAGTAATACCGACACAGATAGGACATCTCATAGTACACATTATATCGCCATAATCTACGATTATTTAGGAGTACTTTTTCCCCCAACCATCAATTTCCGGATTGACTCATGGCGCACAACTTATAACACAAAAACAAACCAACACTCACCAACCCCGGAACGTCTTATTTAAATTCTGTTTTCAGACTCGATAGGAGACCATACCGGATTTTCCCATAATCATTGCGCATATAATTTTGACCACCTGAGGTTTCTCGAACGTTATGAACCACACATTTCAGAATTTCCGAAATCTCTCCACCAAGCTGTATCACAAATATGAAGCACCATTCCGTAATGAGAGTAAGAGCGGCGCTCTTCATTTGTAATTGTATACGATGAAGACTGTTCGTTGTCACTTGGGGTGCGTGCCCCAGCCAAAGGGGTCCAGCGATTACGCCACCCTCTATGTGACCCGAGCGATTGCAAATTGAAATGCCAACAGCCCTATTGTCTGTGTCGGGTCCTTTCAAATTTAACAAAGCGGGCACGGGTTATTTCATTGGCTTACTCTAGACCAACGAAGGACAATTAACAAGGTAAGTGCATTGCAGAAATCGCAAAACCACAATGGGTAGAGTCTGGGGGCTGAGAGTTTCGGGTCATAGGCGATATTCTTGGCCACAGGTGAAAAATGCGCCTTACAGGTGATACTTAGCGACTCGGTTCTATGTCACTTATTAGCATACTCACATAATCATTGCGCCTCAAAGCACACAAACCATCTACTTAGCCTACAACAAAACACCCCAATACATACAACGTCTATATTGTAATTGTAAATGCGCACAAAAGCCAACATGTCAGTGCCCTGTATGGTACACTGCGCAATAAAGGGCTGGTTATCCAGTCTATAACATCTTTGGTGATAGCCCTAACAGATTAATGTTGATACCAGAGCTATTGTTAATTTTCTGTTGAAATACTTATTGATTGGAAAACGACACGCTAGTGCCAGGTGAAAGGTAGAATAAGACAATGTCGTCATTGTACCCGTGTCATGATTAAGAGCGTCCCTCTCATCGCGAGTCCCACTAGTCATCGCTCTATTGTGTGCTGCACGCATCATTAGTTTCATCATTGTACCCAATAGCCTCGCCTACAAGGTCACAGTTCTGTATTTAAGTGCAAGCTAGGACACTGTCATGCGGGACTCTCAGCTTCATTACACCAGGATGGCACTAAACTCGATATTTCCTGGTTTTTTTTTTTTTTTTTTTTCGACACAGATAGTACATCTCACTAGTCACATTATATCGCGCATAATCTACGATTATTTAGGAGTGCTTTTTCAACCCTCAATTTCCGGATTGACTCATGGCGCAACGTTACTAACACAAAAACAAACCAACACTCACCAACGGAAAGTCTTATTTAAATTCTGTTTTCAGCTTCCGATAGCCGAGACCATACCGGATTTTCCCATAATCATTGCGCATATAATTTTGACCACCTGAGGTTTCTCGAACGTTATGAACACACATTTCAGAATTTCCGAAATCTCCCCAAGCTGTATCACAAATATGACGTCACCATTCAGTAATGAGAGTAATGAGCGGCGCTCTTCATTTGTAATTGTATACGAAGAAGACTGTTCGTTGTCACTTGGGGTGGTGCAGCCAAAGGGGTCCAGCGATTACGCAACCTCTCTGTGACCGAGCGATGTGCAAATTGAAATGCCGACACCCTATTGTATATATGTTTCGGGTCCTTTCAAATTTAACAAAGCGGTCACGGGTTATTTCATTGGCTTACTCTAGACCAACGAAGGACAATTAACAAGGTAAGTGCATTGCAGAAATCGCAAAACCACAATGGGTAGAGTCTGTGGGCTGAGAGTTTCGGGTCATAGGCGATATTCTTGGCCACAGGTGAAAAATGCGCCTTACAGGTGATACTTAGCGACTCGGTTCTATGTCACTTATTAGCATACTCACATAATCATTACGCCTCAAAGCACACAAACCATCTACTTAGCCTACAACAAAACACCCCAATACATATTGTAATTGTAAATGCGCACAAAAGCCAACATGTCAGTGCCCTGTATGGTACACTGCGCAATAAAGGGCTGGTTATCCAGTCTATAACATCTTTGGTGATAGCCCTAACAGATTAATGTTGATACCAGAGCTATTGTTAATTTTCTGTTGAAATACTTATTGATTGGAAAACGACACGCTAGTGCCAGGCGAAAGGTAGAATAAGACAATGCGTCATTGTACCCTTGTCGATGATTAAGAGTCGTCCCTCTCATCGCGACGTCCCACTATCTCGCTCTAATTGTGTGCTGTCACGCCTCATAGTTTCATCATTGTAACCCAATAATCCTCCGCCTACAAGTCACAGTTTCTGTAGTTAAGTGCAAGCTAGGACACGTCCCATGCGGGACTCTCAGCTTCATTACAACCAGGATGGCACTAAACTCGATCTTTCCTGGTTTTTATAACAAACCACCATAGTTTCAGATTGGATTTCAATATCATAAGATGTATCCAGTGGATAAGAGACGCCTTTGATCTTAAGGTGTCGGGTTCTAGCCCACTGTGGCAATGTTTTGTGGCCAATGATATGATTGTGCCCTTGGCCGGGGCCGGCTGCCGACCTAGGTGAAGCGAAATGATTGTGACAATTCCCTGATGGCAGCGTAAATAATAATAGGCAACCGCGCTTTGGCTACTTGTTAAAAGGCGCTATATAAATCATCATTATTAGTATGTGTATTTCTTTTAAATATAAGTATACACAATAATAAATAATATATATAAAATGTCCTCATAGATTTTTAAAACATTTTGTTCAAAACACAAAGGATTAGGCATGTTTGACTCATTTGTATGCATTTTTCTGATGTCCACTAGATGATAAACATTTAAAATACACTCTAAATACATTGTTTAGGAATTAATACATTTTTGTTTCCTAAACACATTTCTGCTTTCACCTTGTAACATGTGAAAATGCCAAACATGTGATCAACTAGTGTTTGGCATTTGGACATGAATGTTAGCAATTTGACAGTGATGTCAAAATCTAAGTTCCTTGTAGAAGTGGGGCTACCTGGAAGCAAGTCAGATACGGACACTACCTGTGGTTGTGGAAATTAACAGCACCACAGACAATGGAACATCTCTTGTCTGCCCACTGCTGGAGAGCGACAAGGCACAGAAAGGAATTGCAGAATCAGTGAAGCAGCCAGGACGTTGTACCCATCTCGGGCTGGATTCATATTGAGAACCACGGTGTTTTGGACACGCTAAGAATAAAATGCATGTTTAGCTTTTTAAAAAGTTAACTCATTAAACGGTACAAAGGAAGGCAGAAAGTGTTTAGGAAAAATGTGTAATTCTAACACAGTTTTAACGGCATTGGAGCCATGCAGGCAGGTGATAAGTCGTCCAGATTTGTTTCCTTCCAAAAAAATTAGAATCATGCATTTCCGTGAATAGCTGATGAAAAATGCATGCAAACGAATCCAAAAAAGCTAGTCCAAACCTGCAAATTTAGCAGAACGCGTTCAATTGTAACATGTTTTGAACACCAAAAAGGCGTTTTAGGTTGTTACTGAAACATTACATAACAAAATAGAACACTATTAAAACAGGTGTTCAAAATCTGTTACAATTACAATTAACAATACGTTCTGCAAGTGTTCTTTGAACACTCCTAGATCACATTTGAAACACGTCCGACGCGTCATGTGTTTGTAATATTTGCATGTGTTTAGGTCAGTGTTTTAAGATGGGCTTCCCGTCATATGGGAATACATGTACATTTCAGCAAACACTAACTTACGCGTTACAAGGTGCGGCTTCGGAACTCAACCCACCGTACCCTCGGCGGTCCCGCCCAGTTCCCTGGTTCTTTCCGGTTAGAACCTGTTAACCGCCATAGACCGCGGGTCAATCGACTTTTGAGTTTTGAAGTCACCCCATGTATAGAATCTACCATACAGGATTGAATGGGTTAACATAGGCTACCGTATAAAACAACGTGGTTTAGTGGAATAACTTTCGGTGGCATTGAAACATATTTAGATACGATTAAATACACATATCACCCAATCATTTTCTAATATTTGAAAACAATCTGAAGTGTTGGATTTGTCATTTGGGGTTGTAGGGAAATACGGAGCGCGAATGGGGTTGTTAGGTTAGTACTAAAAAAGACTGGGGGAGGCCTGCACTTACTACATCACGTCCTTTAAGTGACCATGGGGGGTTCCTATGGACCCCAAAACAAAATTTCGCCCGCGCTGGCTGCTTTGCACATGGAGATTTTTTCAGGAGGGTACGAATATTTTGTAATTGTGTCTGACTTTTAAAGCGTTTCTTTCCATAAAAATACTAAATAATAAAGTGTGAATCAAAGACCTATTATAGCCATTTTTGGGCTATTATATGTTCACACATACATGCCAAATACAATTTATAACTTTAAAAATGATTAACACCCTTATGTACCCTGAAGACAACCAATTTCATCAGAGAAATCATTCTACAAAAAACAACAATCCCATAACTGTCACACAAACCAAATGGGAAATAAGTGATATTTTTTCAACATCGTTTAAAATACGATGCCTAAAATTTCAAAGTTTATTTTGTTAAAGGTTTATACAACAACACTAACCTGGCTGCCGTACGGATCAAAATTCTTGGATGGACTACTTTCTTCTTTTCTTGCATGGCATCTGGCAAAAGTGCTTTAAATGTCCCCCTGAAAAATGCACCTAGTTAATTAAGAAAGTGATGAAATATCATGATTGACAGGTAACTTGGTATGTTCTCCTCCAACACTAAAGCAGGCATTTGGAACAGGGAATTTGGATGAAATTTAACTCCGCGGTCATCACTTTCACATCGATTTGCAAATTACTAACTTTGGCGACTATAGCGAATCTCGGGTTGCCTGTGGCTGACATCGGGCGAGTTTGGTGATACGTAACTAAAAATATTTTCCGGTCATCATATGTTCAAATTTGGGTTATTTGGGATGATTTCAGCTTGTACTTTGGGTTGATGTTGTTGTATTTCCTCCTTGGCAGAGTTTTAAATGTGAAAGAAAACATGCCTCAAAAGTTGCTTTTTCCCCATAGACTACTGTGTATAAGTAGTTTAGTGTTGTGTGTAACCTAAATTATGTAACATAAGTCTTCATAGAGTAGATATCAGAGCATAAAATTAAGTTTTAAAGTGTATGGTTGTAAGCGCAAGGCTCATTGGCGTTTTTCCGTCTTTTTTTGCCCACTGAATTTTTTTGCGTGTTTTTTGAAAACAATGTTTTACCCAAAGAGGTTCTATATAGATAGAGAGGCAAAACGTTACGTCATCTTTAGAAATTCATCGTCTCGCATGTTTTGCCGACCACAAAGAAAACATAGAGTACCAACAATAGAAAGCAATGGCTTTTTTTTTTTTTTTTTTTTTATTAGTACTAGGCCTGGCACTACGACATCACAGTCTTTAGTGACCAGGGGGTTCCTATGGACCCCCAAAAAAAATTCGCGCTGGCTGCTTTGCACATGAGATTTTTTCGTCGAAATATTTTGTAATTGTCTGACTTTTAAATGCGTTTCTTTCCATAATAAATAACTAAATAAATAAATAAATCAAAGAACTATTATAGCCAATTTTTGGGCTAGTATATGTTCACACATACATGCAAATAAAATTAGTAACATTAAAAATGATTAACCCTTATGTACTGAAGACAACCAATTTCATCAGAGATCTTGCTACACCATAACTGTACAAACTCAAAGGGGAAATAACGATTATTTTGCAACATCCGGTAAAAATACAGGATTGCTAAAATTCAAGTTAATTTGTTAACGGTTATACACCACTACTGGCTGCCGTAAGGCTCAAACACAAAATCATTGGCTGGACTCTTTTGCCTGGGATCTGGGAAAAAAGTGCTTAAAATGTCTGAAAATGCCTGGTATATTAAGAAAGTGATGAAAATCTCATGATTGACATGGTAGACTGAGTATGTTTTCTCAAAACTAGCGGAATTTGGACATGAATTTGATGAAATTTACTACGCGGTCTCAATTCACATCGATTTGCAAATTACTAGCTTGGGAATATAGAGAATCTTGGGTTGAGCGTCTGACATCGGGCAAGTTGGTGATTGTAACTAAAAAATTTTTCCGGTCATCATATGTTCAAATTTGGGTATTTGGTGATTCAGCTTGTACGTTGGGGTGATGTTGTTGTATTTCCTTGTCGAGGTGATATAATGTGAAAGAAAACATGCTCAAAGTGCCATTTTCCATAGACAACTGTGTATAAGTGAGTTAGTGCGTGTGTAACTAAAGAATGTAAATAAGTTTTATAGAGTAGATATCAACATAAAATAGTGTTCAAAGTGTTATGTTTGTAAGCGCAAGGCTCGAATTTTTGGCGTTTTCCGCTTTTGCCCACTGAATTTTTGCGTGTTTGAAAACAAGTTTTACCCCTTTCAGCCCAAATAAGTGAAAACCGCTTTTGGTCCCTTAATGTCAACTCCACGTTTCACCTGGCAGGATTTTGGCACAGATTTTGAAAGCACACTACCGGTGCGTTGCTTTGCATCGGTATTGATCAGAAATCAATGTGTGTATGCCGGGTGGAAGGTGGATGAAGACGGTTATGTCACAGTGCCTGGCTAGCACTAATTGTTTCCCACTGATTTTGCCTAGAAATTGTACAAATCCAACACTTCAGAAATGTTTCAAATATTAGAAAATGACTACATGTGATGTGTATTTTAAAATGTGTCTTAATATTGTTCATGCCACGAAATTTGTTTAAGCAACGCCAACAAAGGGAATCCAATTACAGTTTATAATGATTTTAAGTATTATCATTCAATACTTTCCAAGCACATCTGATTAAAAATTTACTTAAAGGGACACGTCCCAGCAAAATACAGCATTCCTTAAAATAGCTTGAATGAATACTGCAATAGCCACCTAGTGGCCTTTCCCCTTTATTTTCAGTCAAAAGTTCTTAATATTGAGGGTTAGATTTATTTACTACTAGTAATTCGAGAACATTATAGACAATGATAATAAAATTAAGAAGGACATTGGTCAGTCTAAAGGGTTTACAGGGACATTTACACAACACTAATGTTTATTCTTGCGTCTCATTTGTGCAACCTGCATAGAGAAAAATGTTATGTAAAAAAATACGCAAGCTATGTAAAAATAAAACTCTGTAATAATCAATTAAACATTTTTACCTAAATTAGTAAAATTTTAACTAAATTCATAAATTTTACTAAATTAAGTAAAATATTACATAATTATGATAGAGTTCTATTTTTTTACATACACTGTTAAAAATTTCCGTAAATTAAGACAACAGATTTTTCCGTAAATTTACGGGTAAATCTGTTTGAAAAACCATAACAATAAAACAAAACAAATAAAAAATGTTAAGTTACGGAAATATTTCAAAATTCTGGCAGCAAATATTTCGCGGACTTTTTTTTGTTCCGTACTTTAAATTACGGAAAAAATTCGTTAAAATACACATTTTTTTGTTTCCGTAATATGAGACAATTTCTGTAAAATTAACTGCTCAAAGTTCCGTTAATTGACAAATTTCTGTAAATTTACCCTACAAAAGGCCTGGAAATACTGCTGCCGAAATTTCCTTCCGTAAATTTATACGGAAATGTCTTTTAACAGTGTATCAGCTTATGTATTTTTCTCTATGTGTATAGGCCATTGGAATAAATCACTCTGGAGTGGTTTTATTACCAAATTAATTGATTTACACACAGAAACTGTTTTAAACTTAGGTTAACACATGTAAAAGCAATAACAAACATGCAAAACCTCAAAAATGAGCGGCGCGCCGCGTGTACAAAATGTGTCAGTGTCCTTTAAAAACATTACGCTTGTTTTACCATTGGTCTTCGTATATTAGTCCCACTTTTTAACTACAAACATCATAAAATCTAAAACACGAAAATAGAATTTTTCAAAATCATTTTTGCTTAAAAATACGATTCGTAAATATTTAAATTGGTCTGTAGCTTGAATAATTTATCAAATGTAAACTATTTTCTGTTGTCGGGCAGGCAATTGTTTTCCCAGCCCCTGTTTAGATTTTATGATGTTTACATTAACATAGTCTAGAATTTAATTTCACAGGTTAAACGCTGCATTATACATTTAGCACCTTAAACAAGCACCATTTTACATCCGTTTGATATAATTGAATCTTAATTTAAGAACATTTCAATTTGAAAGTAACAATTTTACTACAACAGTCCGTTGGTGGAGAGAAATGAGTGGGGACGGCCACAAAACCTTTTGAAGTTCACCTTTAACGAGAAAAAAAAACCTGCAAAAACAACATATCGTTAATCAGTATTGAAATATTCAGTTGCGTATGTTAACATGATCTTTGTTAACTTTTCCTGGTCAAGTACAATCCTATCCTGCTTATATCTAGACTTTGGCTATTACCTCCGTATTGTGGTGAACATAGATGAATTGTGTATTTCGTATTTGGGACCTCATTTTTTTTCTCACCTTATAATCTCTTCAAAATGTAATTTCAATGCGCAGTAGTAGTATCGTCGGGCCTATAAATAACGTTCTTTGTTTGTTGCGCTCATCCCACAGATCTTTGGTAATAACACAATTCTCTTTGACCTTACTGGTTAGCGCGTCTTTCATCAATACAATCGGGACTCTTACCCAAGTTGTGAAACGAACGTGTATACAAAAAGGTTTCCCTTCCATTTAACTTTCTATTCTTCTTGACTTTCTGATTGATATAGATTGTTGCGTGCAATCAATAAAAGATGTTGCCAGTCTGATCACGACCGGAGTTTTCAGATCCACTGAACTTATTTGTATCAATTATATCTGGGGACCAATTCTTCTCTTGGGTGTAACACCTTCAGCTTTGCCGCCAACGAAACAACGTTGCTGATAGCAAAATAAAACATCAAAAAACCAACAAAATAACAAAAAAACTATAATATTTTTAATTTAAAAAAACTGGTCCCAAGCAACCATCAAACATAATAGACCCATTGTAATGTTTCGAGCATGTCTAATATTATCAATCCTTGTTGGATACCTGGTTCTTCGGGGCAAAAAAGTAAAAGTAGAACTGCTCATATTTTGGCCGATGTTCTTTCGGGGTATTATCAGAGCAGGCGTCTAGACCGAGGATAAATTGTGTGTGTTACACTAAGCCTGCATCATAGGGTTTCCCGCCCTAGGCATATCATGGCGCTCTGTTTTGTTGTATCTCTTAGTATCAGTACGGGATTTGCCACATTTTCATTTAGTAAATGTCTTGATTGGCGCGATACGTGAATTGGAAAAAAACGATCAAATATTTTGCCTTAGTTCTGTTCTTGTTCTAAATTGTTTGCCAAGTTTGTCTTTTTTCTGTAGCAAGAAAAGAAATACTATAACACTCATACCTTTTATTTCAGATATGACTCGGTTTAATATCCGAATGCCAAAGCGATATTATGTCCCGCTTGAAACCCGCATAATTTGATTTGTATCAAAGTAAATTAACAGAATCTAGGAAATTATTTTATTTTAGTGTCTTTTTTTAAAATCATTGCATTTTTTATTGTTTCACTATTTTTTTTTTTAGAATTTTTCAGATTATACTCAGTTAGAGCAGAAAGTCGACCATCTAGAAGTCAGGTAACGTAGCATGGGGACATCTGTTTTCACACGTACAAAGTGTCCATATAAAGGCAAATAAGTAGAACGTGTACGACATGACAGCTTAAGAGAAAAAAAATCGCAACATAAGTAAAGATTATAGGGAGAGAGCGTAGTTGTTTCAGCTAGCCTCGCTCTCCCCTCTCTGAGGGATGGGAGGAGGGATGTCTGTAGGGTGCGGCGCGGGCGGTCGGGCGTGAGTCGAGGGGAGGGCGGGAGGGTATGGAGGGAGGGAGCGGAGGCGAGGGAGGGCGGGCGGGAGGGAGGGGCTAGATAGGAGGTGGGATGTGACGAGTCTGGCTTCTGGGCTGTGCGGGACGTGCCTGTGATTCTGGTCGGTCATTGAGGTTAAGGAGGGACGTGAGGGACTGTCTCTGATGTGTTGTTTTCGTTCTTTTTTTCCTTTGCTTTCTTTCTGTCGGTCTGTCTTCTTTTGTGCTGGCGTGTATTTCTTTCACTTTCCCTAGTTATTACGTCTCTCTCCCTATCAGACCTCTTCTCCTTTCCTCTCTATCTCTTCTTCTTCTTTCTTTTATCTGAATATAGGGTCTAATTTAGTTTTATACTTTTTAATCGATTAGAATAATTAAAAAATAATTGAGGCAATAAATTAATGACCTATGGGAGGCAAGTACCGAAAAAAGAAATGAAAGGACTGTATTAGAAAAATTAACACCATTTTACAGATCAAACCACAAAAATTTTTACAAGGTATATTTTATTCATATTATAAAATAACACTATTGCAAGTAATCCTGCCCAACCTGCCCTCCTTTTGATCTGGATCCGCAACGACTTCACCTGCTGGTACCAAAACCTTTCATTGGGTTCTTTGTTTTCACAATGGACCGGATTGGAATTCATAACCTCCGCTCCCGAGGTATCAGGGGAACGGTGTTGAAGGAGATGAGATGGATGTTCAACTGGTAAAAATTGATAAAAAAAAAACTAGTGATGATACAAATAGTGAGGAGAGTAGGGAATGGGAAACTGTACTTTAAAAAGAGTGTTAAACATCATGATGAACAGGAGTTGGGTTTTTTGTGTTGGGGTTGGTGTTGGTTTATACTTTGAATATTTTTATTTTCAAATACTGCGTTTTTATTGACACACGTGTTTAGTTGATTTGTAGTTGTAGTTGAATCTGATGGTTGTATTTAAAACAATATTTGGCAATGCAAGAAAAAAGAAAGGAAAAACCAGAGTGAGTTAGTAGCACACCAAATAAGAAAGATAGTCCAAAACAATTTATGATAACTTTCTATTAATGATGGATTTTAATTTAATTAAGTTTTTAAATGTGTATTTGAGAGGGACCCACAAATGTAGGAGAATGGGTTGCCACAATTAGAGGTCATGGTTATGTGTTCATGACACCCACAATTTCTTATAATATAAGCGAAGCCCCATCTGTCATTTCTTTTGGCAGATTTATGGCGCCAGTTGGATTTCGGTTACTTGGTTACGGGTTTGTTTAAAAAACGTAAACAACGTTATTTGTTTGTTTTTGTTTTTTTCAAAAATTTTTGATTTTTTAGAAAAAAATTACAACACCACAAAAAGGGCGTTATATATAAACCGAGCCGATTTCGGGGAAAAAATGCTGAACTTGTGACATCCTGAAAATAGTGGGATTTTTGGTAGAAAAAATGTAGCAAAAAAAAAACACATTTTGATTCATATGGTTTTTTTTTAAATGGAGCAAAATTTTAAAAAAAAAGAGTTCGTTAGGTCATTCTCCTATGACAGAAGAGATGGTGTCCACAAATGTGGTGGTAGTTTCTTTTACGACAACAAGAAAAGATAACGCGTCAAAGAAAACAACAGTTAAAACCTAAAGCACTATTTCCATTATTATGCAAATTTAGGTTCAGCATTTAAACTTTTAAATCTATTTCATTTATCTATTTCAATTTTCACATTGTTAACTTCAGTTGTAGTTATTTGCTTAGTAAAAAAACTGGATTCTTTTTCAAGTTATGAATTTTTACAGGAATGTGAGAGAATATTCGTCCCTAACAAAACAATAAACTACATAATATAAATTTCTTATGTATGTGAATGTTTTTCAGGGAAGATATATATTCATTATGAGAAATGGCTCGATTGATATCATGAGAAATGTGCTCGATTTAAGACTTTAATTTGCCATAAATTTGAAAACAGTACTCTCTATTTCTGCCCAATAAAAAGCAAATGAAAAAAATGCTGCTTGTCGTAAGGGTATATCTAAAAATGGAAATGGTGTTTCTAGCCATTCCCTGGTAACCCATTACCTTAAGATTGGTCATTTAAATAATGGCATTGTCATTAGCAATCATTGGAATAAAGATGAGACATGTTTGAACTTTTATATCAACTCATGTGATATGCCGATTAAGATGAAAGAAAACAAACCTGATCATTTTGAATCTACTTTTTTTCTGCAAAATTTTAGACAAGTTTGGACTTGAGACATTCGGTCCCCAGCCACGTTATAGGTGTCATCATCGTGTTACCAACCGCGCACTTTCTGTCACTATCATCTACCTCAGATGATGTCATTGATAAACTACCTCAAATAAGGTTTTATTTTCTGGGATATTCCATCACCGTTTAGCCCGAGAAAATTGCAACATAATATTCGAAAATCAGCTTAAACATTATTTCAGTTAAATAAGTGCACTCATTTTAAAATTAAATTGAACAGAATGTAACGTAAAGATATGAATTGCGTTTTTTTTTTTTTTTGTCGGTGGTTATTCTTTACAGAAACCATTGATACACCATTGTAAGAAGTGGAAGTGCGACCTCTATATTTAATGGGCTGTTTTCTTCAAGAGGACTGTGCGAAACGACATGCGTAATGATGTGAGCGTACCGACTGTTGGTTTTTATTTGTTAGGTTGTCATTTGCAAAGATATAAGTAAAAGTTTTCGGTGCCATGCAAACTAAATATATAATAACCCTTTTTAATGCTGATATTATTTGACATCAAATACGTATCCGCGCCAGTATGAGCTTGGTAACAACACCGTGAAAACTGCAGGGATTAAACATTTTTCTTTAAAAATCTGCTTTCACTTTGTAAACATGTTTAAATTCTAAATATATTTAGTGTGTGAATAGCTAGTGTTTAGCAATTGATACTTAGTTATTTCACACGCATGTTTAACTTTTAAACATGTTTACAAAGTGAAGGCAAGAAAAGTGTTCAATTGCTAAACACACTTATTATAGTAAATTAAGAATTTCAAAAAAAACACAAATCAAGATTATAGGCTTGGTATAACATCTTTGATTCTATATATAGTTTTAAATTAAGTATTTATGAATTTAATTGTAAACAAATATTCAAATTCTTTTTCTGTAATGTTATGTTTAACATTTCAACGTGTGTTTGTTCTTAAATAATCGTATGCAGTACATGTATGGGCGTTTTGACGTGTAGTGAGTTTGGTGATTCGAAACTAAAATGTACTAGTCACTATAATGTTAAAAATTTGGTCATTTGGTGATTGTAGCTTGTACTTTGGCGTGATAAGTTTTTATTTCCGCTTTGAGAATTTTAAATGTGAACGAAATATGCTCAGTTGCTATTTTTTTCATAGACTACTGTGAAGTGAGTTAGTGTGTGTAACCCATAGTTACATAGTCAGGTTTAAAATAAGTTATGTTCACTAACCCAAGTTTCAGAAGGCTTAATTTCCTTTAGTTAACCGGGGTTAACCGTCCTCATCAGATTCTGAATTACTACTCCAGTAGTCTCCTGGTAAAAGTGTCTGGAAATTTTGTTGCCAGAATAGAGAAAGTTAGTCCGGATGTGCACGGTCGTGGATGATATAAGAAAATATACATAGATGTGTCGGTGCCGTGGGTTGCATAATCACACTAATGAAATATGTATGCTTTATGTAACCAATTCCGTATTTTTGATGAGGAAAGTACGGAATATTACGTAAACTTTACAATTAACAGTCCAGAAGAAAGCGTACAAGTACGTATACGTACAAGTACGTACATACGTCATAATTTCCCACAATGCAATGCAATGCAACCTTTTAAAGAAATACATTAGGTTTTAACATTTCACCCCGGGACAGTTTATTTTGACAGTTATGAAGTTGTAATCTTCACTGCATAGAGTTGTAAAGCTTATCAACAAAATGTATATGCGGATTTTTGATATCTTTTTTCAAATAAAAGATATTAATTAATTAAGAAAGTTGATATGGCGTCATCAGTGACATTTTTTTTCAATAATTAATTTCGACACATGAAATCAAAATTTTGACACATATAATTTGTTTATAATGGCGTTTGGCATCAGTTCTGAAATTGTTTATCCTTTCTCATCTCGAAACTGAGAATCCCGAGAGGATTTTTTTTAAAATTCTTTTATATTTCTTTATAATTTAGTACGCTATCGTCTGCAGTGATTAAGAATATATAGGATAACGCCCTTTACTACTGATATTTTTTTCAAGAATGCAGAAAAGCAGACTTTTTGTTTTCGTCCAAACATCAAGGGTGCAACCCCATTAATGTAGTTCGACTATGAAGGCTTATACATTCCGGTAGGTATAAACAAATTATTATCTTTAACACTGTGCTTGCGGAAGTAGGAGCCCGCCTAAATAAATGTATTTTTACTTTCAAATGTTTACGGTAGCAGCTTGTAAATCCTCCTCAGGCAATGCTGACTGAATGACTTTCTTCACGCCGACATGACTTTGGCTGTGTTTCCAGAAGACAGTCGTAACATTAAGTAAATCCCCGAACCGTCTCTGTTAAACTGGTTTGTAAACCTTGAGCACCAGTCCAATCGGGCTCTGGGGAATAGACTCAAAAACACACTTCCCAAAATCGTAGTGGCATGAAGAGATCCGCTGTTCCTGAACAGATTAAGAGTCACAGGTCACATCCTGGACTGTCCACACATCAAAAGAGTGAAAACCTGAAGAATTCAACCACAAAATCAAGGAATGCAATCGGACAGGAGAAACAAACCAAGTTGAACAGAGAAAGGTGTCGGGTTTTACCTCGAATTTACCACTGTTTTCTAGTACACCAAGGCCAAAGTCATCTAGTTGTAAAGACAGCCAGTCAGTATTGTCTGAAGTTGGTAACAGGTTGTTACAGAAAATATCTGAAGGTAAAATGCATTTTACGTCAGTTTCAATATAGACGATGTTAAAATTATAATTCTGTTATTAATGTATTTATGTGAAGTGTAAAATGTTTACTTTGTTGTCAACGCCTCATTTTATCCATGCCATATAATTGTAATCTGGTTACCACGGAGATTTCAGTATAAAGCTTTCATCTTGATAGAATGGCCTTCCCCTCAAATGGCCTTTCGCGCCGATATTTCAATCCGTTCTGATCAGTGCTGATGTGAGAGCTAAAAACGCGAATTTGTAAGCCCCATAGAGTACTGTATAAATTAATATTGGTCGACCGAAATGGGTCACATTTTTGCTCATATTACATCCAAACCAAACATCCACTAGTCTTAAGATTTCAAAGGTAAATGAGAAATTACTAGCTGTCTTTAGGTACCAAAATTTTGACCCACTTCGGTAAAATCTGGGGTTCTAGGGACTAGGGGCCCGTTCCCGAAACTCAGTCGTAAATCTACGTGCATATAATAATTAATATCATGCCTGAGTGGACCACTTTGTCCAAAGCACTGTGTAACTGGTATGAAAAGGTCTGTTATGTAGGACATACGTCTGAGTTAGTATACACGTAGGGTTACGCATGAGTTTGGGGAACGGACCCAAGGCAAATTAGTGATCAGACAATTATGGACCTTAAAGTTTAGTGGGGAAATGTGTCTACATTATAGTCAAAGTCCTCACTAAAGTGTACAACATTCATGAGAGTGTGGTCCATGCGTTTTCTCCGACATCCAGTGTAACTGCTGATATGTATGATGCCGTCAACAATTTGCGCTCCTAATGGTTTTGTTCATGTTAATATTACAATGGTGATATTTTCCATAGAGTTCATGTAGGATGAAATTCCGCAGCTCATACGCTGGCCTAATGGGCAAGATCCTCGCTTTGTAATACAGTGGACCAGGTTTGAAGTAGCATTCCTACACTGGTTAAAATTTGAATAAGTGGTTGTCTGCCCAACATCATCTCCTTCTTGTGTTTTTTTTTTATTCCAATAAATTTTAATACCTTTTTGAAGTTAAATGTTTGGAATTATCTTATTAAAATGCTTTGCCGTATATTTAAATGCTTTGATAAAACAATTTGAATTCAATGGACAACTTCACTCAACCTTCAACGAGTTTAGTATTTACATATAAATGCCTATACAAAGCACTACTAGATGGACTATCAAACTAAAATATCTCTAAAATAAACAAGGGTTGCTTCACTCTCGTAATATTTCATATTTAGTCAATATTACTATACATGTGGTTATTACTATTTTTAAACATGTTGTTGATGTCAATAGCAACCATTTTGAAGTTTAAATATATACACTTCATCGTGTTATAGCTTATCGTTATCATTGTAAGTGTTTATCTTTACTTTTAGTATATCATTATGTCTTTACTGGATAAATAAGGACTAAACACTTTGAGTTTAAAAGATGTTACAGTGAGTTCATCAAAGGCATTTGTTATCTTAACATTTTGATAAACATTTGGTGTATGTGTTTCAGGTTTATCAAATTCATTTTAAATTGGCGAAACATTACTTATTACAATCATAATCCAATGTGTATGGTTTTAACATGATTATTAATTAAAATTAAGTTTTTTGAACGTATAAGCTGAAAAGTGTTTCCTTTTCTGTCGTGGTGTTTAAGAGTATGGATAGAAATTAAATGGCATCATTATATCGATCAATTTATTGATCATTGCAAAATGTGCAACGAAATAATCAACTTTGAATTTTGTTAAAGCAATATTAGCACATTTTTTTAAGAGCGCCCCCAATTTTTCAAACAAATTGAGATTTTTACACGGTTGCATTGGTAACTGGCTAGTAAACTATACATTTGAATGGTTAAGCTCTACAATGTCTATGTGTCGTAAACGAAGGAATTTTGTAACTAGAATAATTAATATCGGGATCCCGATAATAATTCAACGGCCTTCCAATATGAAATAGCCGGAAAATAGCGCCATGTACGTATCTACGTTCATCTATTAGTTGTTTATTGGTTCAGGCAAGTCAAGTTAGAGGTCATTTTCTTGAGGTGGCACTATTTCATCATGGACGGACATAAACATAAAGCATTTCCAGCTCTGACGTTAAGTACACTAGGACCCCAATTCTAATTACAAAAATCGCTCATTTTATGATAAATACACATTTTTGAGCATTCTCGTTCGCAGGTGTAGTTTTCTAGACAATTACCAACATATAGCTGTGCAAAAATATCACATTTTGAAAATTGGGGGCGCTCTTCAAAAAATGTGCTAATATTGGTTTAAGTCTGATAAGATTTTGTTCTGAAGAAATTCTAAAGAGAGTAAATCCAGAATAAAAAGAAAGAGAAGAATAAAATAAAATAAAACTACTGAATTGAACCCATGCTTCAATCATTTCCACTATTTAAAACAATTTTATGTTTAAAATTCGTAAGATTTCCGATTTTGTTAATAATTAACTATTGTAGGTATTTTCCCATGACTGCTACATACAGCTGAAATATCAGATCAATATCTTTAAATATATCTATAGAAAACAACAATGCCAATGGTATGCCTGGTATGTGAGTTGCTGGCTATGACTGCTACACACAGGTGAAGTATTAATCCACCTAGCACCTGTCAGATCAATATCTTTAAACATGTCCATAGAAAACAACAATGGCAATGGTATGCCTGGTATGTGAGTTGCTGACTATGACTGCTACATACAATTGAGGTATTAATACACCTAGCACCTGTCAGATCAAATATACATGTCTATAGAAAACAACAATAGCAATGGTATGTGCGTTGCAGCTGACCATGTGATTTTTAACATTTGTCAAATATCATAACAGGTGCACATTGAATGGTAGCAGTGGCGTCACTGCCACCAGCTAGCAGTCAGTCAAAATAATGCATAATATTTTCTCCCGGAATCTTCACACAATTATGTAAACATCCAATTATTTTCAATAAAGGAAGTTGATGGTTATGGATTTTACTTTAGTATGTTTGAATATGTTTGTTCGTTTGCTCGGGCCCACTTAAAGGAAAATGTCAAGATTTTTTGTCAAGCTCATTTTGACTTACTTCATAAAAAAAATCTATGTACACATCAGATTCCCGAAAAATAATACAATTGATGTAAAATTAAAAAAACCAAAAAAGAAAAATTAAAAATATTTTGCTTTTTTTGACATACGAAGAAACGGGCGGATTTTCGCCACGGCTTCATTGATCAAAAAGCGCCAATTTTGCTCTCCGCGTGACGTCAAGTGATGAACCAAAACATCGTTTTGACTCGAATTGTTTTTGCTGACACTGTAATATTGGATGGATTAATGAAAGTAATAATAAATTAGAAAAAGTTACAGAATGCATATTTTGTTTCATTTTACGTTTGTGTTTAATTAATTATTGAAGTGGCAACACTGCGATCTGATGGTACAACGACGAAATTATGGATGGTCATCACTTTGACGTCACCATTTGCCTGCGATGTGGATTTGTCGGAATCGTTTTCGAGTACGCTAATTGGGCGGGAAACTAAAAGGGCTAAATACTCAACAAATGGTGGACAAGTTTATCTTATTTTGATTGATAGTAATCTACGTTACTTACGCTTTCCATCCATACCAAATTTTCAATCTTCAAATCATGACTATTTTCCCCGTAATCGGCAGCAAAGCAATATGCTTATGCCATAATAGCATAAGGAGAGGCGTAAATATTGACCATAAGTTTGGTTTTTTGGATTGGTTTTGTAGGACCAAAAAAGGTGAAAAGGGGGAAAAATAGGACAAATGAAACTGTAAGAATACATTTCCGAAGGTATCTAATGAAGATATAAATGTTGCCCATTGTGGGTTTTAAGATCTGGGAGGAGAGGGGGGGGGGGTAAAATAACCAGGGGTAGATTTTTACATGTTTCATTCAGCAGTTTCAAAGGTGTATAGACATGTTCATCTGGTTTCAAGGCTTAAAATATATAGTTGGGTCATTTGGGGCAATTCCGTGACCCTGGAGAGCAGAGCATTATTTCTCAGTGGATTTGTCTTCTATGAAGGTAAATGAACAAATTTAGCGGGGATGCCCCTCCTGAAAGTGTGGGCGGAATCCAGGAGGGGGGAAATTCATAATACAGGAGTCAAAAATTAAAAATGTTTGGATTGCTGAAAACAGGTAATTAAAGTGTTCTTCTTGTTACAACGATTAAAAAAGGTATAGTTTGTACTACCTACAAGGTATAATTACCGAGGTATAAGACAAAATTCGTCAAATGTCAAAGGTCATCACCAAAGGTTAAATCTTTAATATTGCACCGATTTCTTTAAAAAATGGTCTCATATTGTTAACCTTTCCACAGGGATTGAAACAAAAGTAGTTGACACTCTCATTTGTATTTGTTTATCGAGGTAAATGACAAACAAGGTCAATCCCATTGACCTCTATTGATCTCCGAATTTTAAAAATATGTTAGACGGTGCAAAATGTTTTTGTTGCAGCCTTTGAGGAAAGATGAACAATTTGAGCCCATTTTAAGAAATCGGAGCAATATTTAAGATTTAACCTTTCGTGATGACCTTTGACATTTGACGATTTTCAGGCTATATCTCCATAACCATAAGTTATAAGTAGTACAAACTATACATTTTTTTTAATCCTTGTAACAAGACGAACACTTTGGTTACCTTTTTACAGCAGTCCAAGCATTTTAATTTTTGACCCCTGTATTATGAATTTTCCCCCTCCTGGATTCCGCCCACACTTTCACGAGGGGCACCCCCGCTAAATTTGTTCATTAACCTTCATAGAAGACAAATCCACTGAGAAATGATGCTCTGCTCTCCACGGTCACGGAATTGCTCAAAATGACCCAACTAATAGTTTGCGATATGTAGGACGATTACTTTTAAGACAGTATACTTAAAATGGTTCAAAGTTATCCTGGCGTAAAATTTAGAATGTACAGACTCTTCTCAAAATGGGCTCAAATTCTTCATGCTGTAGGATAGTAATGTAAAATAAATGTTTTGTATTTTGTTTGACATTTGGAGTATAATTATGCGGAAATATTGATAGGGCCCACAGGGTCCATATGGATCAGCACTTTAGCCTCTGATAAATACCATTGAGCTGATTAATATAAAGTAAATGTATATCCTGTTGTAACATGCCCATACGAACAATTTTAAACCAATTGACCTTGAACAGTTTTTGGCCTGCCGTGCAAACACAACAGGTTGTAGATATAGCAAAGAATATTTTTTATTAATCTGTACGACCATGAACATGTATATATGCCTTTTAACCCTGGGTGAAACATTTAAAAATTTACCCCTGTTATTTTACTTTCCTTTAATATCTCAAAACGCACAAGGAAACACTGTGCAACTTTTGGTATGTTCATTAGATACCTCTCGAAAATGCATTCCAGCAGTTTTCATTTGTCCTAAAATTTTTCCTTACTCAAGTCCTATTTTGACTGGAGAAAAACTAGGAGCCCCTTTTGTGCTCAAAGGACCTTTTAACACCATTTGAGTGAGGGTTCCATAGAAGACCTTCATTATGTAAAGTGCATTCTGCTGATTTGATATGACGTCATACCCAATATTTTGAATTTAGCGCGGCATGTTGTCGTCAACAGCCACGTTCCTCCACCTTGCCTATAAAAGTTGAGATACGTCATCTAAACATTCAGCACGTGTGTTTAAAGGGGGATGGCTCGATTTAAGGATATGAAGTTTTCATCTTGATAGATTGGCCTTCACCCCAAAACCCCATCTGTAAAGTTTCGCGCCGATATTTCAATCTATTTTGCTGTGAGAGCTAAAAACGTGATTTTGTAAAATTGTAAGCCCCATAGAGTACTGTGCAAAATTATAATATTGGTCGATTAAAATGGGGCATATTTTTGCTCATAACTTCCAAACCAAATATCCTTTTGTCCTAAGATTTCACAGGGTAAATGAGAAAAATAGTAGCTTTCTTCTGATACCAAAATGTTGACCATTTCAGGTAAAATCTGGGGCTTCTGGGGACGAGGCTATTAGCGATCGGGCCATGGACCTTTAATTTGACGTGCAAAATCATGTCTCTGCTAGAAATTCGCAGTATGGTCATTTCTGTCCGTGAATGGGACAGAAATTACAGCATAGTAGCCAATTCATGGGACATTGCGATACGGGCATCCCGACAAGTATTTGCCCAAAACCACAAAAGGCGAGATCAGAATTTAACACAAAAAATGGGGAAGAGTTGGAATCAGTAAAATGTACATTTAAGGTCAAAGTAAGCAATGTGGTGATGTTTATTGGGACTACATAAACAAGACATTTCCAATTACTCTCTTAATAGGAACAACCCAGCCCGGTATGCATAGAGCAAGTTTATGGGAAGCTGGTTAGGACATGACGTAAGCTTTAACGCGTTGGGAAAACAACCATTAGCAATGACGATTTTGGGCAACAGTTTGTAAAAAAGTATAAGGAACGCGCTGTGAGTTCAGTTAGTTAGTCCACAACGCGTTGGGAGAGCCATAGATGATATATGAAATTATAATACGAGATAACCTGTAACACACAATATTGCACTTAGTTTCGTTATTTCTTTCCTTTCACAATCTGTTACACTTTGGGATAAATGAGAAAGTAGTGCGTTGCCAAAAGCTCTCTTCAGATTGGCTGTTTTCACAACGCGTTGAAGCCTTGCGTATGTCCGGACCTACTTGCCATAACAAGCTACAAACCCCGACGTGGTTATTTGAGCTATCGATTCCGGTTCAATTTCACACTTGTACAAGAGACACGACCGTCAATATTCTAAACCGTCTCATCATGATGACTCATTATGGGTAGACATGAGTGTTAGCAGCATCGATTCTCAAGACTAAGTTGCTATTTGATTCACCTGTTGTTTAGTGATGTCGATTGCAGCCTGGGACACGAGATAAATAGACATTTTTTCCTTAAGACTGTTGCAGTCAGTCGGTGTAAGAAGGTACAGAAGTGGGTCTGTAGTCAAGGTTCAATGCAGGTTAAAGTGTCTTATCGTAATATTGTTTAATTTCTCCAAACCTGCAGAGAGTATCTGGGAAAATATTTTCTAAGAACAAAAAAGTGTTCTCAAGGAATTCTAAAGTTGTAATCTACAAGGTTTTCTAAAGTACCAAAAGGTTTAAGAGTCTTTATGGTGCTTCAACTTTACCATATAACTCCCATGCCCCAAAGCAATGGTCACAGATGGTACAAACTATACATTTTTGGAATCCTTATGACTAGACAATATGGCATGCATTTAAACATGATTGGAGCATTTTAAAAATTTGACTCCTATGTAAACTTAAATTGGCCCCTATTGAAAAAGTGATACCACAATTTGAGAGTACTACCTACCTAGCATTGATGTAGAGGGTCCATACTAACTACCAAATGTGTCAAACCTTTTCTGTAGTGAGGGGTAAACGATGATGTTTGACCTGGGTCCCAGATCCTCTACTAAGATTCCCCTTTGCTTATTTGGAACTGCAGAGCCATTGTTACTGTCCATGCAGCTGAAAAGATGTCAGACGTTATAGACTCGTTATCCCACCCAGTTTAGGGTAGACGTTTCACATAGAAGCCCCAGGTACGCAAATGAGGTATTGCCATTGATTCCGTCATGCTCTGTATGATTTTGTTAAGTAGCGCAGGACAGAATCAATGGCAATACCTCATTTGTATACTTGGGACTCCTATATGAAATGTCCACCCAGTTTGGATTGAGCTGGCCTCGTTCGCGATTAAATAAACTTTGAGGTTCTACTGTGAGTTCAATAATATTGAATGTATATTTCATCATTTATTGAAAAAAGAAACTAATATGAACAAAACTCATGGCGGATATGTTGCTTGGTAAGCTGTGAGCTAACATCGTTGTGCAGAACTAAGATCCAGAACTTATTGCTGGACCTCATTTCTATTCAATTTAACACCATGTATTTAGAAAAATGCAAAAGAAGGGAGTCTAGTGACCTATGCTAACAACACAGTAAATCGAATAGAAATGGTGTTACGCGGCAAGTTACTGTAAGGTAAGTTTTGTTTCTGCACAAAGATGTTAGGTCTAGGTTTATGTTTTTGCTAGGTTTATGTTTTTGCTGCGTTTTAATTCTTGGGTACCAAATCTGAATACAATTTTGAGGTCAATTTTGATTACCCCGATAGATCATTATAGACTCTTGTTACATTTTGACCACTAATTACGCAACCAATTACAAAACATTGTAAAATAAGGCAAGAAGAACAATTTGACACCAGTTTCAACAAAATTGGAGCACTGGGTAAGTTTCACACCAGAATGACCTTGAACCTTAATAAGGTTGTACCCATTTAATAACGTAAGGTGGGAACATAGACAAACTATACTTCTTAATCCTTGTAACGAGACCAATACATTGGTGTACATTTAAACACAATTTGACTTGATTTCAAATTTACCCCTGTACTAATCTTATCCCCTTATTTTACAACATCTTCAAATTTGCTTCCCCAAACTTCGTGAATATAGATGAGGTGACATCAATGTTTACAAACACAAGTTAGCACCTGGTCTACTGACATGTTACAGGTGCGAAGAATATGCCATAGCCTTACCACGCCTGATTGAGCGCGAATTTTAAAAGCACAAGCCCTGCAGGTGCTCACGCATACTGCCGGGCAGTGCTTTGTTCGTTGCCCGGCGTTGACGTCACATGTCAACTCATCTATAGGATTCTTATTTATAACCCTACTACCTGATCTGCCACCTCCAAACAGCTTCGCTTCTGTATTCGTTTCTTACAAGTCATTCTTTGACTTACTGAAGCTTATCAAATTCAATATCCTATTATACAAGGCGTCCCAGAAAAAATATTCCTGAAACAAAGGGTTAATTTGGTGAAACTGTGTGTTGTATAACTACAGAGTGGTCCAAAAAAAGTTTACACTTTTTCGTCAGCAAATTTCTCAAAAGTGGGTAGACATATCAAAATAGTGTGAGGAATTTATTAACCATAATATCTTGTTGGAACCTGGTGAAAACGGCGTTGAAAACAAAACTGAAATGACAAAATGGCCGCCATCTAGAGAAAAAAAGTCAAAAACCACTTTGCACACACGTAAGTCTATGGCACTCTGTTGGCGTTCACAAATTATATCCAAGATTGAAAACACACATTGAACAATACATCCCGACATTGGACTTGGTATTTAATAATAACCACAAAGGTAAGAATTAATGCACCTCAAATTATTTAAAGTTTCTCTTATAAATTAAAAAATAAAACGGTTGCAATATTTCTTCTTTATGATCTTGTCCCAAACCATGCAAACATTGAAAATGAACAAGCAGAGTCTTGATCAGTCTTGACAAGAAAAACATGCAAGTCTCTTTCAATTTAAAATTCCCCAAATTGAAATCAACTTAATTATTTTGTATATAAATAGACATTTCCGGCTCAGTTTCACGGTTGAGTTATTCTCTCATTCATTTCAAACGGTAAACACTTCAAAAAACTCGAAGGGTGGTCAGTAGTTTGTTATGTGAGTACGCCTACAGTTCACGCAATGGTATTGATTACTGTTAACCATCATGATTGCCCAATAGACTTACGTGTGTGCAAAAGTGGTTTTTGACAGTTTTCTCTATACGGCCGCCATTTTGTTATCTGAGGTTTGTTTCAACGCCGTTTTTACCAGGTTCTAACAAGATATTGTATTAATAAATATCTTCAAACAATGTATATGTCCCAACCCACTTTTTGAGGAATTTGGCAAGAACCTGAAGTGTAAACCTTTTTTGGACGGCCTCTGTATTAGTATTTTACTATAAATTAAGTAGCTTTTCAATAACACCTTACCCTAACACCACCACACACCATAGAACCCCATGAGTTAGCAGAAAATCTAAGTCCAAAAAGATGTCATGACTGTCAAACCCACACAACACCTATGTCCACGAAATCGATGGCTGGGCCAGCGACTTCCTCGTGGCTGCCATGCCTGTCATATGGAATGGTGGTTCCGGCAGGGCCCCCGGGTTCGAATCCCCCCACGGATGTCCGAGTGCTTTTACTTCTAATCCCTTTACCCATTCCCTTCCTCTCTGGTATAGGCTAGGAACCAAAAGGCAGTTAGGGTTTTCAAAAACAACACCACACACCAACAACCATATAAAAAACCCATGAGCTGTTAGGCTTGAAATGCCCTAATCCAAAAAGATGCGATGACTTTCATCGCAACCAACGCTATGGTCACGAAATCTCGCTGGCCATGGCCAGCGGACTCATCATCATCATCTCCCTATACTGTGCAGAACCTCGGTAGAGTATACTCGCACATTGTGTTGAGGTGCATTTAGGCAGGTGCAGACATAAATAATCAAGGCATAAAAACAACTGGAGACTGTACAAATAAAAAAAAGCTGGCTGGATGTGGTGATGTGAACTAGCTGAACCTGACATCGCAGACCCTGGTCTTGAAGATGTCTAATGATGGAGAGTCCACGACTTGCTGGGGTAATTTATTCCACAAACGGATGGTGTCAGGGAAGAAAGAGCTTTTCACCAAGGCGGTGCGGTTGAATGGAACATGGAACTTGTGTATGATACCTCTTGTTTTGGCACCATCATGAGTAGGTTTCTTCTTTTTGAGGATGAGTTGGTTGTCAGAAATGTCTACCAGCTTGTTGGTAATGCGGTACATCATGGTGACCTCGGCGATAGCTCTACGTTGTTCAAGAGAGTCCCATCCGAGTGTGTCGAGCATGGTGGTGACACTGCTCCTTCTGGAGTAGTCATTCATTTCATACCGAGCTGCAGTGCGTTGGATGGATTCGACCTTGTCTATTCCTTTCTTGGTAGACGGAGACCATACACAACTGGCATACTCTGCAATTGGCCGCACAAAGGTGTTATAGCAGCGGGTCTTCACGGGGGCAGGTGCCAAGATTGCGACGGAGGAAGCCAAGGGCT
The DNA here is from genome assembly GCA_023653785.1 of Ophioderma brevispina. NCBI lineage: Eukaryota > Metazoa > Echinodermata > Ophiuroidea > Amphilepidida > Ophiodermatidae > Ophioderma > Ophioderma brevispina. The sequence continues at coordinate 79,512 of JAMKCH010027912.1, read as the reverse complement.
TGCATGCATTTCTTATTGGTGTTGTCAATTTGTGTATTCCAACTTACTTTGTTGTTGAGCTCAACACCCAGGTATTTGGCTGAAGAAACTACTTCCAGTGGGTGACCATGGATATAATAAGTGAATTCAACTGGATTGCGGCGCTTGGTGATGTTGAGGACCTGGCATTTCTCTGGGTGGAATTCCATGAGCCACTGTTTCTCCCACTTCTGTAAGGCATCTAAGTCCTGTTGTAGCTGGACGGCATCATTCCTGGTATTTATGACACGATACACGACACTGTCATCTGCGAACAGTCTGACTTGAGAGTCGGCAGAAATGCAGTCAGGCAGGTCATTGATGAAAGCCAGAAAAAGAAGTGGTCCGAGGACTGTTCCCTGGGGGACTCCAGATGACACAAGAGACTGGTCTGATGATTCGCCATCTAGGACAACTTTCTGGACTGGACCTTGGAGGAAATTTCCAATCCAGGAGAGCAGGCTGTCGTTAATGCCATAATACTTGAGTTTGTGCAGTAGACGAAGGTGGGGGACCTTGTCAAAGGCCTTGGAGAAGTCAAGCAATATGAGGTCTGTCTGCCTGAGGTCGTCAACAGTGATGATCAGCTGAGATTCGCAGGAACGGGCCTTGCGGAAACTGTGTTGAAAGTTAGTTAGGATGTTGCAGGATTCAAAGTGATGCATCATGGAGCTGAGGATGATATGCTCTAGAAGTTTGCAGCAGATGACAGTTAGTGAGATTGGTCTGTAGTTTAACGGTTTGTTCCTGTCCCCCTTCTTAAAGATAGGTGTAACTGTAGCCGATTTCCAGATTTCAAGGATTGTTCCGCTATCCTGGGATGCTTGGTACAAGATGGTTAGCATTGGTCCCAGGCTGTCAGCTAACTCCTTGAGAAGACGGGCAGGAATGTTGTCTGGTCCTGTTGCTTTGTGGGGATTCGTTTTCTTGAGGAGTTTGATAACACCATTTGTAGATACTTCTATACGATTGATGCTAGGGAATGGACTTGGTCCGAGATCAGGAAGAGTAGATGGATCTTCGTCTTTGTTGAAGACCGAACAAAACTGTTGGTTCAAGATATTTGCTTTGGTCTCGGCTTCCATTGTAGGTGGCTCCTCTGGGGTCCAGAAGTGGGGCACTACCTATTGTTTCACAACACACAGCGCTTGCTACTGAGACTGTGACTCCAAAATCGCTTGGGATTTGACTGTAGGTCTGGGCATATGATACTGTTTTGACATCATGGTTATATGCTTCCTTACACACCTTTTGCATCTTCTTCCTTAAGGGTGATTGTACCGGTCCCAAAAGACGTTGTTTGTGTTTCCGTGACATGAGCTAGCTTTGTTGTAGGCAGGGTTTTTTTGGGTCTACTTTCCGCTGCTTAACCTTTGGCGAGTCACCCAGGTTGGTTGAAACGATTTTGGATGTCCGTTTGGAAGGGACAAGCTCAAATAGGTTGACAATGTCTGGTTTCAATGGTGTCCACCTGTCGGTAACAGATGAGGTGATATCAAACTTGGAAACAAAATCTTCCATCATCCTGTTCCCTTCTTCTCGTATGGCGTCCATATCTGCTTTGTCCCAAAGGTAGATTTTCCTCTTCACATGTTTCTTACGTTTAGGCTTGATGTCAGTGTCAACATAAACAATTTCATGATCACTTATGCCTGGTATTGGTTGGCACTTGTTGATGCATGAAGGGCGGTTGGTGAAGAAGAGGTCCAGTGTATTGTCAAGCCTTGTGGGAAAGGTGACAAGCTGGTCTAGGCCCGTCTCTTCCATTGTGGTGAGCATATTGTTGTTAGTGGCAAGTGGATACTGGTAACTGACAATTGAATGAGTCTTCCAGTCTATGTCAGGTAGATTCAAGTCACCACCTATCCAAAGGATTGCTTTTTTGTTCTTCTTTGCAACATCACAAATGGTGCTACACAAGCGACGGTAGCAGGCCCCAATGATAAGAGGTTCATCTTTAAGTGCTTTGTTGTTAAACTTCAAGTCAATCTTGACAAATATTGCTTCACAATCTACAGCAGAAAGAAGAAGTTTTCCATCTACGCCGGGTCCTAGTGGCTTGCCATGCCTGGTCATATGGAATGGTGGACGTAGGCCCCGGGTTCGAATCCCGCCACGGATGTCCGAGTTTCTTTAGCTTTTATCCCTTTACCCCTTCCCTTCCTCTCTGGAGATAGGCTAGAAGGCAGTTAGGGTTCGGGTACCCTTGCTTTTTTCCAGTCAATCAGGAGGTCACGCCAACATGCGTTATTTTCTCGTACAATACAATCGCTGTGACCTCAATAGCTGGTCGAAAACGCTCTGGAAAATGTTCTGATTTGAGGTCCAAAATACCTGAATTCATTAATAAATCATGTATTATTGTTCGGAATGTCAACTACATATCTAAGTTGGTCTAATATGAAATGAAAGGGTGTTTGGGGGTTAAAAACAACGAATTAAAAGCGACGATTTTTAAGTTTGGAAAAAGCGTGGTCTCTGAAGTTATAGAAATCCCACAAAATTTTAAAGCATCTCAAATCATTAATTGAATTGTGTGCTACAAAAAAGTCTGTGTACGTGTTACTCTATCACTTTTGAGAAAGCGAAGACCACGAAAAATGTATAACCTTACATTTACTAGCATCATGGAATTAAATTCTCGTATGCTATAACGTGCCTGGTTTCCATCGATTGATGAACTGCAGACGTTTGCAGGCTGTGTGCAGGGAATGTGGACAATGGCAAGGTCGTTTGCCTATTGTATTTGTGAAAGCCCATGTAAAATGACCCTGTCCAACAATTTTGTGTGTGAACAATAGTACTTGGGTGACCTGACCTGACTAGATATTCTATAGGATCCAATCAAAAAGTGTATGGCACTTGTAACATTAAGTCATACTTCAAATTCAAAATGGAAGCCAAATCCAATAATTTTAAGATATGCCCTATAACAGCATATACGTGCGATAAAGAATACACTTGAAGTACTTAAGATTGTGTTGTTAGACACAATAAATGTATTTCTGATACTTTTAAAGCTGCAACATGACGTCAATCACTATGGCAGCCAAAAAAGTGAACATCTTCAAAAAATGCTTGACACAAATTTATAAGTATTACAGCCTTCAAATCGAAATCAATGTGTCAATGACATTAGAAATGTACCTTTGATACTAACCAATGTATAGCATACCCTTCAATTTGTTTTAAATGCGTCAAAATCGAAATAAAACTTATATGGTGCAAAGTTGTCAAAATACCATAGGAATTACATTTTTTCACATATATTGCACTCAATTTATAATTTGACACATTTTTATTTATCGGGATTACCTGGTATCACTTGGTTATGATCATAGGTACATTTCTAATTGTTTCATTGACACAATAATTTATACTTGAAGGTAATATTTAGAAATTTGTGTCAAGTATTTTTTTAAGATATTCACGTTTTGGCTGCCATATTTATTGACGTCATGTTACAATTTTAAAAGTATCAGAAATACAGTGTGAGTCAAAATGATTGTTCCCCGATGAAACAAAAAATATTTGTAATTTTTTTAGAATATTATTATGTACTTTATATTAACAAATAATTACTTCTTAATCACCATGTCAAAAATCCCAAGATTCATGCATTTTATTTTCAAGTTATGGCCTCATTTTTAGAGGGCTCCCGAAATGCCTCGTGTACAAATTTAGTACAATAAACCATAGAAGATGAGTAACATGTTAACAGTGTAATTCACAAACCAGAATCCAGAAAAACGAGATAGGCAAAGAACTTTCATGTTTGTTGACATTATTTATTCACCACAGTGAAGCACAATATTATTAATATTTATCATGAAAGAAAATTGTTCAAAAAAAAGTCTGACCTTTGACCTTTAGCCAACTAAGGTAAATCACCTAAATTGAAACCTGGTTTTGGTGTATATTTTTCAATATCTTTTTGTTTTGCCTTAGTTAATAGTTCAAAACGAGTTCATTCCAAACCTTGAAGAATTCTAAACAGTCAAAATATAATTGCACTTGTTGTTGCATTAATCCCACTTAATAACTGGCCTGTGTTATACTCATTGGGCATTTATTACCATTTATTCACCAGACTGTGTAAAGCACACATTAGGTATCCCACTTGAAATTTGCGCTTCAATTAAAATCTTGTACAAAGGCAAATCTGAGGGCCTTTATTTAAATGAGTGCAGATATTGATTTCCTGAACCAAAATGAAAAATTCAAAATTCCTGTGAAAGCTATTTAAATGTACTTTTGAAGTATTTACAGTTTTAAGAGCTACCTTGCACAGTTTGACAAGAAAAAAATCAGGATATTTGGGGAACAATCATTTTGACTCACACTGTACATTTATTGTGTCTAACAACATAATCTAAGTACTTCATGTTTATTTTTTATCGCAGGTATTTGCTGTTATAAGGCATATTTGAAAAATTATTAGATTTGGCTTCCATTTGGAATTTGAAGTATGACTCAATGTTACAAGTACCATACACTTGTTCATTGGGTCCTATAGTATATCTATTAACTCCATAGTTTGATAATATAGGGTTGAATAGATAATTATCATTTATGGCGACGCCATCTTAGATTTCTCAAAATGCCCAAGGATGCCCAGGTGGCACCCGGCAGATTCTTATTCTACACACCCTAATCTATCATTTTCAGCAAAAAAAATTGTGTATATACTCAACTTTACGGTCAGGCCATAACTTGGACCATATCTCTCCGACTATAGAGTCTGTGGCTGAAAGTCTCGCGTCCCTTTGCGATATTCTTGGCAAAAGGTGAAAAATTCGCTTTACCCATTACGCGTAGCGACTCGGTTCCAAGTCACCTATTAGCATGCTCACATAATCATTGCACCTCAAAGAGCACAAACCACCTACTTAGCCTACAACAAAACATCCACACACAAAACGTCAATATAGTAATTGTAAACGCGCACAAAAGCCCTACACGGTACACTGCAGAAGAAAGGGCTGGTTATCATATCATATATCATATTTATTTCCATTATCATACAGTATCATAAAAAAACACCAACAGATACATACAATGACATGGAGGAGGTGAACAAAAGGCCAAAAAAGGCCAGAAGATGAACACCCCCTTAACAAATATTGCACATAAACACAAAAAATATTTATATTGAAAAAACAAAATACATTCTCATAAACGCATACACTTAACACACAAGACGAGCACGTGCCCCCAAAATTATTATTTATAATTTGATAACAGATTTGAGCATAATTTTAAAATGATTGGCTGTTTTTGAGCGTTTAATAGCCAACGTCAGAGAATTCCAAAGGGTTTTTATCTAGTCTATAACATTCTTGGCTGAAACAAATGATGCGTGCAGCACACAATAGTTGCGCGAACACAATAGACAGATGGCTCGTGGGCATATCAATCATAGGACGCTCGAATCCATGACACAATACTCTCTCTCTACGATGAAATAAAACAAAGCGTATTTTAGTGGAATGAAAAACAAGGTAGAAAACGGATTCTTCGACTTTTAGCATTCTCATTTCTCCAAAAGAGCTTAAATTTTGAGATAAATTAGACCTAAAATTTTCCAATCCCTACGGCTTAGATATAATAAGATATAAAATATACCACCACCATTCCTCTGAGAACAATCGAGAACAACCTTTTGAACTACAAAGCAGAATACGCAACGTTCCAGAGTGTGCGAGAATTTAACAAACACGGTATGACCGGTCTGTAGATAACCTCAAAATATTGTCAATACGAGTGCCGTTAAAACACAGTCGAAATTTGTGATTTTAAACCGGTGTCATGTAATACAGTGGCAGTTGACTGAGACCTCCCATATGTGGTATTGTGTTCACCATTGAGTGTTGTAGGCATCAGTGTTGCAGCACTGTACCGAAATTGGCCTCGTTACAAATGGTCACGGTTTATTCCGTACATGTTGCTATGTAGACAGGGGACACTTTCTCATTGGGGCCACTCAGTTTCTTTACACCGGACCGGTGTGAAAGTAATCATAGTCCGGCGGTATCATAGTCCGGGCTTCAAGACGACAACAGATAAAGCATGAAACTAATGTGCGTGAAGAAAATAAACTGAATCGATTACCCTATTGTTCGCCATGTTCCCGGACTGTGAGACCGGAGGATTATATCTTCTGCCCACACGTGTGAAAAGCAGATCTTAGTCCGGCGGGAGCCACAGGGTCCGGGGATCCTAGACAATAACGAATTTAAGCGTGAAAATAATGTTGCGTGAAGAGTCAAATAAACTGAATCGATTACCCTATTGTTCGCCATGTTCCCGGACTGTGAGACCGGAGGATTATATCTTCTGCCCACACGTGTGAAAAGCAGATCTTAGTCCGGCGGGAGCCACAGGGTCCGGGGATCCTAGACAATAACGAATTTAAGCGTGAAAATAATGTTGCGTGAAGAGTCAACTTAACTGAATCGATTGCCCTATTATTCACATTGTTCCCGGATCTGAGTACCCGGACTTAAATTATTTACACCGGAACATCAATTGCGTATATTTCCATGGTTGTCTCAGAATAGGTTATAAAACACACACAAAAGCATCAATTTCATGCCAAATGAAAGCAGATTGCACCGTCATACTATGAACCCGTTTTTCCTTACCATTCAACCAAAAAAATGAGTTAGTTTTAGAATAAAACGAAAAAAGATAACATGCGAACGGTGGGACGAAAGAGAGAGTTTTCTTCCGAAAATGCTATTTACAGAGAAAAGCATTTATTGCCGTGACGTTGGCATTACACGTGTTGTGAAGATCATTGAACTCTTTCGAGGTAAGTGAGAACCACGCAAATTTAATCATAGCGACACATGGGAAGGTTAAACACCCCCGCATGTGGTGGTGAAATCAAACACAGAAACACACAATGAAGTTTTTACAATTCCGTAAAGGATATCGCGTTGAAGAGCGGTGACTTGTATTGTAAGATTACAGCAAGGGCACGTCGTGAGTCAAGTATCTTCTATAAATGTGGTACACCGCTATGTTAGCGCTTTGACTATCTACATGATGGTATTCTGTGGGTGTCAAATTCAGAGAGAAATCATCAAAAAACACCCAAATTGCTTCCGTTGAAACACTAACAAGTTGAGATACACGAGCTCGTGGATACACTCGCATACAGTAGTGCTTATGTAATGTAAAAAAAAAAATGTCTGATGTTATCTATTTGGTTATAAAACGTTTACCACGCTCCTTAAACACCGTTTGAGTGCATTATCTACTAGAAAAGACCGTTGTTGCATACACTCAAAAGTAAGTTGCATTTGAGATGATTTTATCTGTATGCGATACCTAATCTAAGAGTTCGGAAAGAATTAAAAGGGTTATTGGTTTACAAACCCTATCAAAAAATGGCCTAAGAAACTAAGGTTTGTAGAACCAGGGATTCTTGTAAATCCCAAATATGGTTCAATCAACGGAAAACGGAAATGGCTGTTTAGTTTGAAGTTCCACATGCCCATTGACAGAGAAGTGTTAAAGGGGGATGGCCCGATTTTCTTATACCAAATTTTCCTCTTGATTAAAAGAACTTGACCCCATACCCCATCTGTAAGTTTCACGCCGATATTTCAATCCGCTTTTGATTATAAGCAAAAATGACTTGTAAGCCTGTAGAATACTGTGTATATGTCAGGATTGCGGTTGTCTCCTATTCGTTTTGTGGCCAAATTGATTTTTTTTTTTTAATTATTTATAAGTTATTATTTCACAGAGTTATATGGGTTTCTGCAACATTGATGCACTCGTTTTCTGATGGAGGGGGGTCAAATGTTAAATTGATGAGTAGGTTGCAAAAAACCTTGCAATACTGTTCCTCTCAGCGATTAAGATTTACGGAGTAAATGATCCACAATGTAGCTTTCGTCCAATATAAAAACTTTGCCCAAAATCCGGTGAATTTGGAAGGAAGGTCCTGGGGGACTAGGCTATTCGCGATCGGGCCTGAACCCCTTTAAACCCTCGTCTACAGAGGGGGGGGGGGTGGTTACCACCCCCCCCCCCTTCGGAAGAGAAGTACAACATGACCTAAAACACACAGGAACACATCACAGCACTGATTTGGTAACAGTAGATAGCTATGGTCCTCTCTTTCCATTGGATACAAAATGAGTACCAATGCTCCTGATACGTCCAATGAAGTCATAAAGTTCGCATGTCAGCCCAACACTGCCATTTCCATAGACGCACACAGTGAAAAAATCCAATTTTTTCGCAAAAAGGTTTTAGGAACAATCAGATTTTTCAGAGGGTTTGAATCTACTTGATGGGAAATGACTAGTTTTATATAATGACAGATTTTAGAGCTAACTAGGGGTTTGAGTCGCTAAAATTGCGAAATATCAATTTTCCACCAGGATATCAGTATTTTCGTACTTTCCCTAAATATGACGTCATGGTGACGTCATAATGGGGATGTTAGTAATTATTTTGGTTCCCCCCAAAATGGGGAAAAGAAGAAACTCTAAGCTATCCTTTGGTACCAAAATTTACAGGAATCGGGTGTGTTCAGTAACGAAAATTCCACAGGGGGGTGGTAACCACCCCCCCCCCCGGGAGTTTTGTTACATAAATGGCTCAGGTAGACGAGGTTAGGTTTGTCTTGTGCTGTTTGCTTCTTAGATTATAATGTAGTGTCATATCATACATAATAAACACCAAAAGTGGGTTCAATATAAACAACCATGGCCAGTGGTAATAACACTGAAATGGTGTAAAATCTAACACCCAGTGGGTGTGGGTCCCCAATGATTCAGGAGGGTGTTAAAAGTAAAACCCATAGTGTTAAAATGTTAATACCCCAGTTTTTCAATGTGTGTCTGAAACGGTTGCTTTTTACTTCTGGACTTATTCTGAGAACTTTCAATTACAATTATGCTACAGTCCTGATGAATTATCAAGACATGCCCATCACGAGAAAACGAAACGTTTATATAAAACTTCTAAACTAACTTGTGACACCATGGATACTTTGTCCATCTACGTATAGGACTGGGGGTCTCCTACCCCTCACCACTAAATCCCACCCCCTGCGTTTCGTATGTTCCACTTTATAACCGAGAACAAGAAAAGAAAGAGAACAGAGAAAATTTAGTATAAAACAGAGCCATATTTAAGTACTGGTTATTTTCTAGATGGACTTTGGACACCCGGTACATCGCTGCTTTAAAAAAATATCCATGTACCAGTAAATAATGTGTATTTCAAGAATACAAGAAGGAAGGCGTGACGCGCTTCATGTGAATGCCATATCATTGGGGAGGGAGAGATATTAAGTAAACTTATATTTATTTACAATAGGACATGGTCTCCTGTGTTTCTTGTTAAGGGGAATCACAAGCATTAGGACATTTCTTTGTCTCACGATTAGCCCACCCCCAAAAAAAAAAGGTTGTTTCCGTAGATAGTCTCAAAGCCAAAATGAAAATGAGCAATTGTTTGTTTACTTTTAATACCTCAAATCACAAGAAATGGTTAGTCAAATAAAAAAATAATAAGGTTAAAGTAAGCTTCAAAAAACAAATTATTTTGCGTAATAACCCATTAATTATCTAAACACCTTCCAGTTTGATCGATACGTTCAAGTTCAACCAGGCTTATGGCTTCATTAGTGATTAGTCCTTCCCCTCATCCATCCATCTCATATTAAACAGTATTAAACATTCGTTCGGACCTAATACGAATTATTATTATTTGTATATATCACTCGTGTTCGTTTCTTTTCGCTTTTATCAGACCGTACATCGTCTGATTTATTTAAAGATTTTATAATTGAACTTAATTAAGACTTTAAGAATACACGGCACAATATCCAATGTTATTGGCCGACAGGCTTTACAATTAAAACAAAGGCTTGGCTGCAAATTGGTTATGTGAATTGTATAGACGTGCAACAAGAACTGAGCGCAACGAGTACAACATACAGGATGATTATAGCCAACGCACTTTTGAAAATGTGTGGGGGGGGGACAACGTGTCTCCTACTTGTGAATGTATTCGCTCCAGTCTGGGGAAATGTGGTTAGCAGCGATATTTGTCTTATGTCCCTTGTTTTAGGTTACCAATCGGACAGTGACATCTTTTAGGATTTGAATCACGAAACGTTCGACCAAACAAAAAAAGCATTTGCCTTCGTCCGAATCAGTAAGTGACTCGGGTTGGCGTTTAGGCCAGTTGATCTTAAAATACAGCAATAGGAACCTTGGGGTCGCGGCTCCGGTCAGGGTGGGACCGTTTTTGCCGCGGTCATTGACGCTGTAACGGCTTAATGGTGCCCCTAGGGTGCATGACACAGGCAAAACTAGCCTGACTAAATTGTAGGAGGGGTTTTTTTAGGCCAATGTCCTAGTGGCTGACGTAATGAGGGTTCACTATACTGATGAGACGAGGTACATCGGGTGTTCCGGGAGTGTTTTTTTTCTAAAGGCGCCAGTTCTATAAATGACGTTTGGGCTCATCTAATTTTGTCAAATTCGAGGAGGACGTATAGATAGGTATGGTTTCAATGTTATAAGGTTGATTATGTTCTGAGGGGAGTATATCAATTTTAAAAGGTGTGCGTAAGCATAAAATTTCAGGACGATTTAACATTATGAATAGGGGGCTTCAGGAGCCTATACAAATTAACCCGGTATTTTGTGATGAAAAACGAATTATTTTTCCAAACTTGGTTTTTTGTAATTGTGGAACGTTGGAACACACATCGTATGGTGAAAAAAAAAATTATTGCACCGTTAATTAGAGTATTTACGAAAAGACCCCCTGAAGCCCACCCCACCCCTTATACCCACTAACGGGAGACCAATAACAAATCATTTTCCACATACATGTGACCTTTGACCTTTGGTGGCTGAACATATATTTGGACTTAAGTCATTACCATATACAAATAGTTATAAGAATTATTTAATGTTTCTTTAACCAATTATATTCTGAAATATAAGTTGATCGGCGGAATTCATTTCCCTCTACATATTAATGGGGAAAATGGTTTGAAAAAAGAAAATATTATCTATACCAAACACCAAAAATGTATTGCTTTAATTAATTAATTTGGTCTGTTCTCAATTCACAAAAGCCATTAGTTAATACTTTTAGTGAATCATGGTGCGGGAAAAGGCAAAACAAAATTATCGCTTTTCGACAGTCATGAAAATCATTGTTTCACCCCGATTTCTAAAACCCATCAATATTGTTCAATTTTCCAAACTTCGCCTTATCCAATATTGAACTTATCCACTTAAATGTTAACATGGTTTTTTTTTATAAATATTTAACCAATTTGCATATTCAGAAGATAGGGCCTATAATACCGTATGGTTCAACATATCTCATTTATGAAAAGTTAGTTGATCGCCTTTCACGTGGGCACAATTAAAAGTATATACGATCAAACATATGCTACAGGTGGTATTATAACATTGTGCGCGATTTATAAGGACATGTAAAACAAACCAACAAAACAAATTATTCGTTTCCACAAATTACTCACCGTACCGTAAATATAGTTTGCTGTTCGAAGTGTTACAGAAAAGGAGGTAGAGTTTTCTTCCCACAATGCATTTCTTCAAATACATTTTTGCACTAACTGTCACATGAGTTTATAGTGGCAAAAAGTACCTAAATGAACAGAACTCATCCCAATCTTGCAATTTAAGTACTTTTTGTCACTATAAACTCATGTTACAACCAGTGCAAAAATTGTGTTAGACGAAATGCCTTGTGGGTAAGAACACTGTACCTCCGCCTGTGTTATAGTAATAAGATCAAACATACACATACCTATACACAAATATAGCCCTACACAAGTACACACCAACACATACATTTATATACACAACTACACTCGCCCACACGCACCCACACTTATATATTATCCCCTTCAAACATCTTTACAATCATACATGTATTATTTAAAGGTATAAAGGTATTATATTATACATTTCATACCTACTTACATTCTTAACATTACTATGGATGCTTTTGTACATTCATAGTTTTTTAATTCTCCAACCCCATCATCAACATAATTGATTCCGTACAGAAACGTTAAAATTTAGTTAAATATATTAATAGAAAACCAACGGCTTTGGCGACATCTACAATATTATCCCTAAAAATGTCGATATTATTCTGTCGCACCTCAATGTTTGTTTAGAAAGAAGAAAGGGATGTAAGCCAAAACTAATTACGTTTATAGGACTTCATCGACTCTAAATTATTCTGATCCGACAGAGTTGTTTAAAAGTATAGACAGTCCTCTAAACAATAGCGGTCTATCCATGCATCCAGGAAACGCAGCGCGTCCATCAGTCATCTTAACAACTTCTTCACAGCAACAAGAAACATATTTCATCGGGGACAATTCCACCATCAAGATCATGACATTGACTACAAAATGTGAATTCAGTGTCGAGCAAAGGGACAAATAAGATAAGAAAGCGCGCGTCACCCAGCTCACTTACGCCCCACTGGGGCCGTGTAATAAGCATGTTAGCTCACTCGATCAAAGGATTTCTTGATCTATGCGCGATGGTATCACACGCCCCTATCAAGCTCGGGTGGCGAACAAGTTGTCTAGGGACCAAGGTCTCGGAATTTTTCTGAATGTTAAGCTTAGCTGTTTATCAGGTAACACGTAATGACTTTACGTTTTTTAACGGTAGTATGATATCCAACAGAAACAAAAGGGCTGTAATCTTTTTTGAAGACTTTAATGTCAACTTGGAAGTTTATCTGTAGAAAATGCGTTTCGTGTGCCACGCCCGCGTTTACTTTATTAAGTTTGGACTCTCGAAAGACTCTGAAAGCAAAATGTATCGTTTTTTTAATACAATTTTCAAAACTATTGCGAAATAATTGTCTACTGTAACAGTGTGTCCCTAACGGATGACCTCGACATTATAAGCGGTTGCAACTTTTAATTGATTATAAACATTTTGTAAATAACTTTGGAAAGCTGCACAGCCGACATATCATCTCTTTCAAATAAGAATTGATCGATGATTCTTTTAGATATGAACCTAAATGTAAATACCCACAAACCACCTTTACCAATTTTTAACTGTAGTCTAACAGGCAGACATTTCACATTTTTGAATCAGGACACACGTCGCTATTTATAGTACATGGGGAAATGTAATTAATGTTTTGGTTTAGTTTTTTCATAAACAATTTTGACACCAATGTTTTTCCAATACAGAATTTCATGGAGAATCTGAAAATCATGGGTGTCATTTAAAAAAAAATGTATTCTTAGGTGTTTATAAGGGGGGAAAATTTGTTCAGGGGTAAACAATATAAGTGTTTAAATTGTTTTAAAATGTATACCAATCTGTTGGGTTGCTCATAAGGTTTCTTAAAAGGTATAGTTTGCCATATTTACGACCTATTATTTTTGTACAATAGGCTCAAGAAAGTTCAAGGTCATTATTTATAGAATGGTCCGATTTTTTTTAAACTGGTTTTAAATCTTTCATTGGGTCATACTAAATAAGAAAATGTATATAGATTCTGTGTTTCACCTTTCAAAGTGAGAGTTTTTCAGATATGACTGATGGTCTCCCATAGACCCTTTGGACCACGGCCATATTTGCCCTCTTAATTATCATCAAAGCGTCATTGACAACGCGACCTGTATATTTCCGGCTTCTGCACAGTAAGACGAACAATTTGGCACCATTTTTAAAACAAACCTTTGAATCTGAAATTTTACCCCCGGTGTGACCTTGAACCCGTTTTACCTTGTAACTCTTGTACTATAACCCTCAGGTCATTACGAATGACTTGTGGACACGAACGAACGAACGAACCCTCAGGTAGGGCAAACTATACCTTTCTGTAATCCTTGAAAGGTTCTGAACATGATGATATACTTTAAAACACACTTTTCCCCCTTTTATATTTTGACCCCTGTATAAACCTGGTTCCCTTGAATACATCCAAGAACACATTTTAAAAATGACACCCATGATTTCTGGAATCCTCATACAATTTTGATTTACAAAAACCTTGTTTGCAAGATTGTATGAAATTTTCACAAAAATACAGTTCCACATGCATATACTATTACCGGAAAATAATCAAATCGTTCATTCATTTGAAACAACCGACCTCAAGTTTTCCTCTCGGTTCCGCTTTACGAGGATTTCTCTCTTCCCCCGATGACCAATGTTGGAAGAACAATAAGGCTTTGTTATTAACAAGAGTTAACGACTTTCGGCATTACTCTCGGGAAATTGAGGAATGCAATTAATTGGTTTTCTACAAATGTAGTGGTTGTGGACTCACTTGTATCACATGCAATACCAATTGAATTTCAAGCCCTGTTAAGTTATCAAAATAATAGACGCAATGTTTGCAAGTTTTAATTTTAAATATACCAGCAATTTGTGATGTTCATGACAAAATAGGTGTCCAGATAGAGTGAACTTGATTGTTTAAGCGTGAGTAACTACACAATCATATTTTTCTAAAACAGTTCCAAATCAGTACATGTTGCACGGTCTTTACTACCATTTTATGTTACAACCAGGAATTTTTTGAAGAACATAAGATGTCAATATTCTTTAATATATGGTTTATGGCAGCTTGGTGTTTGTGAAATTCACTTAGATCTGAGAGTTACCCACAGACAGAGTATCATACCTTGCACGTTAACCATATATATACGGAATAAAACCGTCCCTGGTTAGACGATGACAAAACAAATGATGCGGAAAATACACAATCAGATAAAACAACAAATGACAGATGAGTGGTGGGAGTGGAATGCTCAGTCACACGGACAACTTATTCATGACACATGTTTAAAAGTCTGTTATTAACGTAAAACTTACCATGAAATACGGGAATCCAAGTGCCATTATTCTACCGTTAAATAACTCCGTTAATTTACTTTTTACGATGCACCATATGTTAACGGTAGTATACTGGCGCTGGGATTCGGTTATTTACCGTTAAAAAAACGTGGTTTTTTATAACAGTGCACCGACTATCTCAAAATTAAACCTTTGGTCCTGCCCAAGATATCGCTGTTTGGCACACTTTCGTTTTTCTTGCTTTTTTCAAAATGTGAAAAATTCTGCAGTTTTCATGATCATATTCAGACTCATCAGCATGAAAAATGGCCATTCAAATGAGTCCAACAAGCCTAGTCTTAGATCAGGCTTTTTGAGGATGGTTTTCTCAAGTGTACTGACTTCGTGAGTTAACTTACACAGATCAACTGAGATGAACAAGGTTTAAATGGACGATGACGTGATTTTGGCGATATGCATCATAATGTCAATGCTTCCCGGATTGCATCTCACGCTAGCTAGAGCATTAAACCTACATTCATTTGAAAACATTTTATATTATAAAATTACTTTTTACCCGTATACGTCACACTGTTGCTTCATCCCCAGTTTGATTAGTAAAATAAAAAGACCATTTCAACTAATTTATTTTCACTACGTTGCCCGCCCAGGCATAATAACCACATACACTCTTCAACGAAAGTCAAGCAGTATTGAAGAACTGCGCGTGACGCATTAGCCTCAAACGTAATGATATTGCTCGAAGCCAAATTCCAGAATGCTCTCTGTATGGCGGTCAAAGTTTTTTCAAGTTTTAATTAAATCACCATGGTGATTTTGCCTTTGAGTTTTAGACTCAAAGAAAGCATCTCAAACAATTTAGTACAAAGATATGTTTCGACCAGTTAAACCGTTTTACTGGTGGTATTACCATTATGATATACCGTAAGCTTCAATTAGCAGTAGAATACATAACACCTTTTCATAAAAAAAACCCAGCAAGAACAAGTACTACAAACAAAGGCACCATAAAGACCGAAAAGGGTGCAGCTGCGCGCGTAACCACACACACACACACACACAAATCCACCACCATACCAGCAGCAGATTAGAAGAAGTAGTGGAATATCAGCAGTAGATAGGCTATGATGAGTAGTGGAATATCAGCAGTAGATAGCAGATGAAAGGGGAATATCACAGCAGATAGACGGAAGGAATACCAGCAGTAGAAAGTAAATGGAGTAGCGGCAATCAGCAATTAGCAGAAGAGAAGTAGTGAATATTAGAAGTAGATATAGTTGAAGTAGGATCAGCAGTAGCTAGTAGCTGAAGTAGTGGACGATAAGCAGTAGGACAGGAGATGGAAGTAGAGGTAGTAGATAGCAGATGGAAGTAATGGATATCAGCAGTGCGACAGAAGACGAATAGTAGTGGAATACGATAAACGGTTGAGGATAATGCGTTTATCAGCAGGAGATAATGGATGGTAGAAAAGTAGTGTGGACCTCTTATCAGCTATCTACCGCGGATTTCCACTACTTCATTTACTATCTATGCTGATATTCCACTTATCCAATTCTTACTCATCTAACTGCTGATATCCATTACTTTCATATCGTATTTACTGCTGATATCCACTAATCATTACGATCTATGCTGATTTATTTCACAACTCCATCCTACTATCTATGCTGATATTCCACTACTACATCTGCCATCTAAGTGTTGATATTCACTACTTCATCTGCTATCTACTGCGATTTTAACTACTTATCTGATATCCTACTGGGATATTCCACTTCTTATCACTATATACTGCTGAGATTTCATTACTCCATCTTAGCTATCTACTGCGGATATCCCAATAATTCAGCTGATATCTACTGCCGATACTCGACTACTTCATCTACTATCTACGTGCTGATATTACACTACTTCATCTACTATTCTGCTGCTGATATTCACTACTTCATATACTATCTACTGCTGATATTCCACTACTACATCTCCTATCTATGCTTGAGGCCCGTACTCCATCTACTATCTATGCTGATATTCAACTACTTCATTTACTATCTACTGTGATATTCCACTAATCCAACCTATATTTACTGGAGGATGATATTCCACTACTTCATTCTATCTACTGCTGATATCACTATCTTCATCTGACTATCTACTGTGCTATCCACACTTCATATACGATATTACTGCTGATATTCAAGTACTTCATCTACTATCTACTGCTGATTATTCCATCCTACTCCATCTGAATATCTATAATGATCTGAGAATTCCATTACTTAATCTACTATCTACTACTGATATTCCACTTCTTTCATCTACTATCTACTGCTGGATATTCAAACTTCATCTTAACTATCTATGCTGATATTCACTACTCATCTACTATCTACTGCTGATATCTACTCTTCATCTCCTATCTAATGCTGATATTCCACTAATGTGGGAAGAGGACGTGCCTAGCGGTTGGGTGATGCCTCTGGCTCAAATTTACAATAAAAATTCCCGGGTTCGAATCCCGGTGGGTGTCACTTGCTAGGATTATCAGGGTACTACCAATTCTGGATTTGTTCTGTATACCAGTTATTGATAACTACAGAATTACCGCTCTCATCCATGGTTCACTTGGGAATTGGGCAAATGGATCATGAAAGCATCCCGTCCTTCGGATGGGGACGTTAAGCCGTCGTCCCGTGTACAGAGAGCACAACGGTAAATGTACATCGCAGACAGTCAGTGTCGAATAAGAGTAGGGGTGAAAACCACGGACTTGTTTCCCAATCCGCCAAGCCTCAAATAGCGGGCCCTGTTAGGAGCATCCGTATCATGGATACACGCGGCCCCGGAAAGTACACTTGCTGAACAAATCCTAACCCCACCACAAAGCCATTACCAATGTTTGTGGATACGAGCAAACAAAATTCCACTACTTAAATCTACTATCTACTGACTGATATTCCTATATCTCCATAAGTATCTAATGCTGATATTTGTTTTCCCCACTACTTCATTCTCTTATCTACTGCTGTGATATTCACCTACTCCATCCTACTATCTACTGCTGATATTCCAGTACTTCATATACATCTACTGCTAATATTCCAATGTATCATCTTACGATCTACTACTGATATTCTACTCTTTATCTACTATCTACTGCTGATATTACACGATTAAATATACTATCTACTGCTGATATTCCACTCCTCCATCCACTATCTACTGCTGAATTCTCTACTTATCTACTATCTACTGATTGATATGCCCTACTACTCCATCTACTATACTGAGTGAATTCCACTACTTCATCAATATCTACTGCTGATATTTCACTACTCAATTCTACTATCTACTGCGGATATTCAAGTACTTCATCTCTCACCTCTACTGCTAATATTCCACTTCTTCAGCTACTATCTACTACTGATATTCCACTACTTCAGCTATGTTACTGCTGATATTTTCACTACTTATTTTACTTATCTACGTGATGATATTTCACTACTTCATCTACTATCTACTGCTGATATTCCACTATCCATCTACTATCTACTGCATGATCTTCCATTACTTCATCTACTATTAATGATGATATTCCGACTTCATCTATATCTAATGCTGATCTCCAACTTTATCTACGATCTACTGCTGATATTCATACTTTCATATACTATATACGATGATATTCCACTACTTCATTACTAACTACTGCTGATCTTCTGATATTCCATACTTCATCGACATCTACTGCTGAGATTCCATACTTATCCTACTATCTACTGCGATTCTCCACTACTTCATATACGATCTACTGATGATATTCACTTACTTCAGCTATTATCTACTGCTGATATTCCACTACTTCAGCTACTATCTAATGCTTGATATCCACTACTCCCCATCTACTATTATGCTGATATTCCATTACTTCATCTACTATATACTGCTGATATTCCACTACTCATCTATATCTAATACTGATACTCCACTACTTGATTTACTATTCTGCTGATATTACACACTTTCATCTACTATCTATGCCTTGATATTCCACTACTCATCTATCTATTGCTGATATTCCAGTACTTCATCTACTATCTACTGATGATATGCCATACTCATTACTACTACTGATGATATTCACTACTCCTTACTATCTACTGCTGATATTCCATTACTTAATCTACAGGAGATAGCAGAGAAGTAGATGGAATATCAGCAGTAATAGTAGATGAAGTAGTCGAGTATCGGAAAGTAGATAGCAGATGAAGTAGGGAATGGAATTTTTAGCAGTAGGTAGGATAGATGAAATATTGGAATATTCAGCAGTAGATAGGAGATGAAGTAGTGGATATCAGCTGTAGATAGTAGATGGAGTAGTGGAATATCAGCAGTAGAATAGATGAAGATGGCAATATCAGCAGGAGATAGCATATGAAGTATTGGACTATCAGCGTAGATAGTAGATGAAGTAGTGAGAATATCAGCAGTAGAGTAGTAGATGAAGTATGGGAATATCAGCAGTAGATAGTAGAGGAAGTAGTGAAATATCAGCCGTAGAGAGTGGATGAAAGTAGTGGAATACCAGCAGTAGATGGTAGATGAAGTAGTGGAATATCAGCAGTAGATGGTAGGTGAAGTAGTGGAATATCAACAGTAGATAGTAGATGAAGTAGTGGAATATCAGCAGTAGATAACAGGTGAAGTAGTGGAATATCATCAGTTAATGGTAGATGAAGTAGTGGAGTTACACCAGAATGAAGTCTAAATGTGGATTTATATCAATAAATCTGAAAGTATCAGTACCTCAATTTCTAGCATGAAACTAGATTTATACCAGAAATAACTAAGTATTAGTACCTCAGTTTCTAGCTTCAAACTGGTTTTATACAAAGAAATCTGCAAGTGTCAGTACCTTGTTTTCTAGAGTGAAACTGGATTATACCAAAAAGTCTTCAAGTATCTGTACCTCAGTTGCTAGTATTTTCTCTTTAAAAATCGAAATCTGTAACAAATGTAATCATTTCAAGGTTACGAAACTCTGAATCGACAGAAATTAAGATGTAGAACTGTCAGCAAATATCTTACTGTGACAAATTGCTGTTGTCATATCGCAAGATCCCCGCCTTTACATCTCAAACCTTAAGTGGGTATTATTAGCCCTCGATTACACCTTACGTGACAAATGGCCAATGCGATTATTGCAAGGTAAGCCAAACTCTTTTCCCCCGTCTTCCGCGGTAACTAATCATTGTAAACCGATCCATTCCTATTGGCGGTAACGTGTGGCTTACAATACATTTATGACATTTGTCATATGGACGAGTATCGCGCTCCTTGTCTAGTTATTGCAATTAAGCCAATTTTTATCTGAACTTGAAAGAAAAGAACCTACCCTGGAGCTACCAACTCCATTGTTCTAAGTAAGCTCAGAAGACGGTGAAGCTGTATAGGTGTGTCGTGACGATTAGATCTTTTACCCACCTTTTGCCTTGGACCCATTAGGATTGACCGCTCGCTAAATACAGCCGTGATCGGATGAGTGCGTGGTGTCAGGTTTTGAACGAAAATGCCAGTCTCGACCCTAGGGGTAAATGTGGTATTGACAGGCTCAAAACAAAATCACCTCGGGATAGAGCGCTACTCTAGAAATTATGACGCAGCCAGGACCTTGGATTGCCTAGGGGACTTCGGGGAATTGTGTTATACTTCGTTTTAACGGTTTATGCTTTCTTTTTAAATTATGGAAATGAAGTTCGTGTGTAGTCTACCTACCACTGTTCACTTAAAAAAGAAGATTACTTCTGTTTTCTTTCCTATTCTCTTGTTTCGTCTGTTTCTTTTCCATTTGCTTCTTTTTCTTCTTGCCAATAACACCATTACCATTTTATTATATAATAATAATAATAATAACAGTAGTAGTAGTAGTAGTAGTAGTAGTAGTAGTATTTTGAGTAGTAAGTGTAGTAGTAGTAGTTAGTAGTAGTAGTAGTAGAGTAGTAGTAGTAGTAGTAGTAGTAGTAGTAGTCCAGCAGACGCAGCAGCAGAGCCACCAAGCAGCAGAAGCGCAGTGTAGTAGTCAGCAGTCATGCAGTGGAATTACCCCACCACTACCATAATCACAACCTCCTCCACCATAATTACCACCAAACTTCCACCACCAACATTTACTCTGAAGATTTTTTTTTGATAAGAAGGAGTTTGGCCTTGTACCGTCTAGTCTCTCATCCCAAAGTTCAAGCATCTGCAGGTTAAGACAAAACGAGGCTTCTTCCAGCAAAACAGTAAAGTGCCATTGAAAGCAATTGACTAATGGCAGAAAGAAAGAAAAAACACACGCATACACACTTGGACCCTACTGAAACCCTGAGTTAGCCCTACAGGGGACGACAAGCACCCCTCTAGCGTAACGAAACTATTGAGTAGCGTTATTAGTACTTACAACGTGCGCATAGTGCTCCTTATACAAGACCACTCAATTCTTGGCGTTTTTACGCGTACAAAACTTGAATTTTGCTTCGCCTTTTTTCATCTAAAAGGGGGCCCTTTTTGTCTTAAAGGCTGATTCAGAGATTTTGGAATATAATTTTGTTGTGTAGTAATTTAAAATAGTCATCTAGAACTAAAGACAGTTACCTAAAATGATTAATTCCAAAGTAAGAGATGAATTGGAATTTCCATTTTCATGCTGTTAACATTAATGCACAGTATAACAGTGCCATAGGATACCGTATATAACAAAAATTCCGGATCCGGAATTTTATAACAAAGTTGTGATTTTCTATATGAAGGACTTCGATTTGAGCTTAGTTATTTCACACAGTGATTAGCGCATGGAAAAGCATTATGTATATGCAAAAACACGATTTGTTTGAAATTGAGTGCGCTTTCATCGGGAAATCTCTGAGTCAGCCTTTAACTGCCATCTCAATTACTCAATTTGGCGAGTAAATCAAATGAAACTAAATTTATTTTGAATTTTTGCTCTTCTTTTCCAAGTACATGTATAATTATGAAAAATAAGTCTTAAAGAGATTAGCTGAATGAAAACTGATTGAAATGAATGAACAATTATATTCAATAATATTTTTTAAATTAATATCAAAAGATATTTTAAAGTATTTTCTTCAGTCTGGAAAGACAGACAAAATCGTCTACATTTCGAAGCAGAGGGTGACTCGTTTTCCTAAATCAAGGGGAGACGATTTTTGAACAGCTTTTTTTGGATATTTTGTATTTGAAAATGCTCACTTCTGAAAATCATTAAATAATTAAATAAGTATTTTTTAAATTCAAAACTCGGTAGAGTTAGCATGAACGCTAATTAATCATTAATAATAATTATCTATATCATATAGTGCGTACAGCGTTGTCGACCGGTTTCGACCATTGTTATTCATGTCTGTTTAAAACAAAAATGGGTTTACATTCCCATTGTCTTTAGGTTTATAACACCACTAACTCACGTGGAAAAACTGCCAACTTTGGGGATGTTTCTTTCACTTTTAAAACTCTCACACAGGAACAATATAACGCCAAAATGAGTACAAGCTAACTTCACCAAATGACCAGGTTTTCAACATAATTTTATGGTGACCAGGAATTGTTTTACTTAAGAATCACTGAACATAGAGTGCATCGAAATGCCCAGCACGAGATGCTCTATAGTCGGTACGGGTGATAGTGGGCCAATCGATATGAAATTGGTGAGCGCGGAGAAAATTACCTCAAATCTACTGTCCAAATGCCATTTAATTTAAGATAACATACCGTGTCAATTATTAAAAATTACATCACTTTTCTTTTTGTAATTAGTACATTTGAAACATTTTAAAGGCAGAAATTAGTGCACCCATGATCATTGGCCTTACGACGGCCATAGCAAGATGACAATCGTGGAAACACGACATCAGCGAGATATCTTGAGTAACTCTTGAGAAATGTCAGCATATTAGATCATCTAGACCATTTTAACAAATCTCTTGGCGTCAGTAGAAAATGGATAACTTTGCCATCAAATCGTTTCAACCCATATTTTCTACCTGAAACCACATTTCAGAAATTGATTTAAAGACACTATCAGTGATCACCCCGAAAAAAGTCAAAATATTTAAAATTGGTAAGAATAGCCTAAATAGTTCTGCAGCATGAGGGGAAAAGGGCCTTAGATTTCTACCAACCAGGGCCGGAATAATAACATTTGCAATTATAGCTAAAATCGATCATTGGGTTATGTTGTTCAAGGAAGTACGTGATAACAAAATTAAAAGTGATGGCAATTTGCATAAACCAACATTTTCCAAAATGGCCGCCATTTTAAAGGTAATAGCACTTCTATAGCGAATTAGTGTCGAAATGTATGTTGTCTGGGTCAAGAGGTTAAATATACAATTGCCAGAGTTGTCTGAGTCATGACAATTTATATACAAGGTTATTTTTCAAGATGGCCGACATCTCATCTAAGAAGACCGCATATTTCTTAGTATAAACTATGAAGATGATTTTGGTGTCAAAATAAATGTTTTCTGGGTCAAGGAGTTCAATAATACTATTTTCCAATCTGTAAGGTGAATACAAAAGTGATGTGTATTTCCATATGTCACTTTTTTCCAAGATAGCCCGATATTTTTAATACAGGTACCAAGGAATATTAGAGTTACTGCGATGTCAGGCTAAATGTGACAAAGTGGTAAAATATATTAACCCAGATGCTTGATAGCTAATACCAACTCAAAATCCTCAGTAACTCCTCCTTGGAACTTCTTAACTGCTCTTTAGGGTCCCTATGAACAAAAACCCAAAACATTGACTACCAACAGGTGTACACCTGACCATGTGTTTGAAATTCGCGGCCATTTTGCTCTTGACATATATGAAAGAAACAAATAATAGTTTCTATTAAAGTAGTACAGGCCTAAACATCAAAATTCCCATGCAATTCCAGATATATGTTTGAGATGAATACATAATAAGTGGTCAAGGTGTCACAGTTTGGGTGTCGCATGGTGACCAATGAATAAAATTGACCCCGACTCACATGACAGTTTTGAGAATATTGTTTTTAAATTTGTATAAATTATCTTGAAAAATAATAATCAGGATGTAATTTATGAACCTGGACCTGAAATCTCAGTTGACCAACAATCATCTTCCTAGTATATAATAAAGAGATGTCAGCTTGGGGTCAGTAAGCTGTCAGCCCTCTTGGAAAATATCGGCAGATGCAACATTGATAGTTGGGGATAATTTTACTGAACTCCTTTACCAACAAAAATGCATTTTTAAGACCAAAAACTGTCTTCTTAGGTGTTTTTGTTTTTACGATGGCTACCACATGAAAGTACGATTCAAATTGTCAACACTTTTTTACCCAAAAATTTGTCATCATGTTTTATGAACTCCACACTCTAAGGTTAATTTTTAGCTATGAGCAAATGTTATTATGCGGCCCCGGTATTCCTTCTCCTTAATTGGTGGGGCTGCAGTTCACTAAAAAGGTGAGGGATGGCTCTGTGGAGTTCTCAGGAATTGTTTTTACAACTGAAAACGGTCTACCAGAGGAGAATGGTTTGAAAAATAGCGTGTTCAACGATGTAGATCTCCATGAAAAATTGTTTGTAGTTAGTGTCCGTACGGACAGCAATACATTAATACCAGATTTCGTCGTTATTAGGTTGTCTTGGTCGTATTAGTGAAGGTATGTTAGGATTACCTATACTTGTTAAAGATATCAAAAATCTGATTTTTGATTTTTTTTCATTGTATGATTTACAATTTAACTGATAAGTGCCTTTTTTTAAAGAGAGAATAGATTAAAACCACATCAAAGTGACACTAACATACGAGAAGTACTTTAATCACGGTAGATAATCATGTCATCCCAGGCCCGTTGCCGGGACATTTTATTATTTTTATATCAGTCATTGGAGAGGAACGGATTTTATCAAACGATTACATTTTTCTCAAAATGTGGACCTTCTTACCACGGGGGAATTTTGCTAAGTTGAGCTTATCAAAAATCTGGACCCTTTTCATCTTTAATATTTAAAAAGCTTGCCAGCTACACAATAATGGTGACAGGCTGCCACCAGCCAGCATAAATACCAATAAAGTAAATTCTGGAAGTGCTTGAATGTGCTCATTTCGGCATTCTTTCCACTCGGTAGCCATTACTCAAGAATCCTGCAATCCTTCGTGGTCACTCAATGCATCAAGGTGTTTCTATTAAATATTCATCTGTTTCAAACCTTTTGAGACAATGTTTCATAGATAGTGTTTTTATTTTGGGCAACCTGTGGTTTTGTTCTCTTGATAAGCATTGCATAAGCTAGACTTAAAGCTGCTTTGTTGATTATCAAATGATTACCATGAAGGTAGGTGCAAGTCCCTAAAGTAAAGCAGGGTCAATGTTATTGTATTTTTTATTCAACAAATTATTGATCATTCTTAAGAACTAAATTTGAAATCGAAGTCAGTTTTTCTTCTTCGCGTTTTATGAGACAACATGTGCGTACAATATATCAGAGGTAACATAATTCGCATATACCGCGTATCACGCTCTAAGCGCGCTTCATACCTGTATTAAGTTTTGCACTGTTGTCCCATTGACTCCTGACTGCCAAATTACTCCTATGGTATTAACCCGGGAGCTAGCAGACATTTGTAACACATCTCAAGTACAAAGGTTTGAGTATTTAAAAATGTCGACAGCCTGACAGGACCCCTGAAACGTGATTCTTAAGTGCTGCAAATGGTGCCTTAAAAGAGGGGCCAAGACAAAGTTTGTACAGGGGGGTCAATTTTTTTTTAAAGTGATCCAATCATGTTGAAGTATATCATATTATGTGTCTAACCATAAGGATTCAGAAAAGGTATAGTTTGCAATATCTACAACCTAAAGTTTCAGAGTCATAGAATTTTAAAGTTGTTCCGATTTGGATAAAAAATGGCGCAAATTATTGGTGGAGTTCATAGGATTAAAATAAGGAATAGTTTTGACTATCTTAAATGCTTTGTTACCGATCGTCCATTGCATTCAATGGAGCTTGACTTTGTTTCCCCCTACTTTGGTAACTAAGCATTTGAAACACTCAAAACTATTCCCTATTTTAATCATATGAGCTCCACCAACAATTTGCACCATTTTGTATCCAAATTGGAGCAACTGTAAAATTTGACCCCTGTTCAACTGAATTTGACCTTTTTTTTATTGATTATTGCTGTTTTTAGCCTATCAAATTATGATCAATTATATAATTTTTCTTTTGATTTTAATTTTTATTCGTTTTATTGCTTTTGTTGGTTTTTGTTTCTTTGTGTTATATAATTTTGTTCGTTTTTTTGTTTGTTGTTTGTTGTTTGTATTTTTGTTTGTTGGTTTGTTTGTGTTTTATTTTTGTTTCGTTTCTTTTTTACTTTTAATGAGAATTAGTGTACATTGAGAGAATCTAATATCAGTGACATTAACCCATATGGCAACACCAACGTGCATGAGTTATTGGACAATATAACAGCAACCAATAAATTCATTACGATCCTTATTTTCTAGTTCTGAAAATGTGATGTTTCTTGGTAATTTTTGACACATCAAAGAAGTTAAGTCAATTACATATTATCTAAGCACATCTTTTGATTTATCTTAAATTAATTTCATTGTCAATACGTGGTTTTAATGGACAAACAGTGTCTAAGGAAAACTAAAGGTGTTGATTTTTCTTTGCGAAATCACATAGACGACTCGTAATTTCAGACATTGCATTTCTCTACAAAATGTTGTATAAAAACTCAATATTACCATACAAGATCAAACTTCGCCTGTCTCAAAGGTTTTAACTCTGAAGGAATTGATCCAAGTTCACGGTGTAGTGAGAGTCATACAAGACAGATAATTATCGCGCTGGGTCCATGGAAGGACCAAGGTTAAGCTTTTAACGCAGGATTACACAAATCTCGTCCCCTGCGAGAATTGTTATATGTACGCATGGCTTGTTCGGTAATATCTTACGTCATTTGCCTTAATACTATCAAGAGTTTTTACCTCTCCCTCTAACTTTCTCGCTGTCTTCTCTTTTTTCTATTTCTCTCTCTCTCCTCTCTCTCTCTCTCTCTCTCTTTCTCTCTCTCTCTCTCTCTCTCTCTCTTTCTCTCTTTCTCTCTCTCTCTCTCTCTCTCTCCAAAACTGAGATAGCTATCGAGAATTACAAAATGTACAGTTGTATATGTTAGAAACAGAAAAGAACAGAAATTAAAAAAAAAAAGGAAAAAGGAAAGTCCCGAACCGGTTTTCAGCATAGCCTTTGGTATGACGATATTTTGGATTGCATGCATTCATGTTTTGAAGTCTTTTACTTCACATAGTAGGTATTTGAGCACGGTTGGTAGTTTTGTTTTTGTTTTTATTTTTGTTTGTATGTTTATTTGTTTTGTTTTTTGTTTTGTTTTTGTTTTTCTGTTTCTTTTTCACTAAACTACACTACGCTGGTGATTTAGGTGCTCTTACAAAGAAGACCAAGTATCAGAACATCTTACAAACTAAAAACATCACCGAAGAAACATATCAAATAAATAACTTTTGAGCTGTGATTTGAAGGTTGCCAGTGAAGCTGCATGACGAATGTAATATGGAAGGTTGTTCCAAAGTGTTGGTGCAGCAACGTAGAAACGAATTTCACCTGCAACTGTACGTGTGATTGAATGGTAAGAGTCATGTATCCTGAGAAGATCGTAGTCCAGGCCGCGTGGGAACATATTGAATGATAAGTTCAGTAAGATATGATCGAATTTAGGCTATATGTATTTAGGCTATGGGGCATGTATTTAGGCTATGGGGCATGTCCTTCTATGCTGTTGTTTTGTTGTCTCCATCGGGGGGCTAGGGGAAACCAAGTGTAAATTCATAATAAATCATATAATCGTCTGTTCCCACAAATAAAACTGGCACATTTTCTTGAAAAAGAATAAAATGTCACTTCAATTTCATTTCCCCAATATCAGTGACTAGTGGATACACATAGACTTCAGCAAACAATGGAGTTAAAGATATTCAATCACCGGCCCGGTATGCGGTGTAGAAAAACACTTCAGATTCTCTTTCATCTGCGAGTGCAGGACCATTGTTATATTGTCGCGCAGCTGAATAGATTTCAGCTGTTACTGCTCTCCAGTACTTTTTCCGTGAAAAATACTTAACCTCATTCACAAATAAATAAACATTGAGCTTCTATAGTGCGCGTTCAATTAACTTTGGCCATGTTTTTCATCATTTATTCGAAAAGGAAGAAACATGAACAAACATCATGAGAGAATGTTGCTGGGCAAGCTTTGACCTAACAACTTTGTGCAGAACCAAAATCCGTAACTTATTGCTTAACTTCATTTCTATTCAATTTACCGCGTTTTCAGAAGAAAATTTAGTGTCAACGACCTATATTATAATGTACATTGGTTAGTTATTATGAGAGAGGACGGGTATTTGTCACTCAACCCGAATCGTGGAGGTGGTAACACTTGGCTATAACAATGGCCCCACATACCAGGCCCATTGTAATATCTTTAGCTCATGGTTTGCTGAAGTCTATACATAGTCCATTGGTCCTGCTGATTTGGAAAATAAGAATTGAGGTGCACAATTTTATTTATTTTTAAGAAAATGTGCCAGTTTTATGTGCGGGAACAGACAGTTATGTGATTGTAATAATTTATTATGAATTTACACTTGGTTTTCCCTTAGCCCCTCGATGGGGACAACAGAATTTGTTATACAGTTGGTTATTTGGTCCACGCCCCATAGTCTAATTGTATACGTTGAAGTCTCTGAGTCAGCCTTCAATGTTTGATTCTGTATCAAATTGTTATGAAGCATTTACGTTTCTTTTTTTAATTGGACAAGTTAATATTTTGTAAAAAAATAGTAGATTTTTCAAGACGAAAATGGGGGTTCTTGCTTTAAAGACAAATTTGAAAAGAAAGCTAAAAAGTAAAAGTATATCTGAAAATAATCGCAATTGATTCCAATAAATTCAAATAATTATAGGCTTGAGTCACACTCATGTCACAACACTTGTACCCGTAACAGAGTTCAACTTGAAAGCATCTAGATAATTTAGTCAACACTAAAATGATTAAATTCAACGCTGCGGATCTTCTTATTGAGCAAAAAGAAAAAGTACCGAGAGAAAAGTCGGATTTTCTCTTATGCATGCGAAATTCAGTCCCATTCGTAAGTCGAAGACTATTTTAACCTTGAAGACGTCGCTGGAGATTAATCTTGTGGTGAGGTTAATCATAAGGCGGTGGGCGGGTGTTGTTGAGACACAAGGGATATGGGGTCGCCACCTTAATTCATACCAATCTACTGGATGGCTATGATCACGATAAGATCCTTCGAGATCTCACGTGATCCCGCGAGATTTAAGCGGTGTCCTGGCTGTGCGATCCAAGTCCACTCTAAGGTATTAAACTCAGATTAGAAGGGATTGTTTCAAACGTGGATTAGGAGAAGTTAACTCTTGGGTCAAAGTATGGGCATTTGACGTCAATTTTGCAGTTAAGAAGTACTCAAGTATTTTTCATAATACAAGGCGAATAAAAAAGCGGAACCCATAAGCTAGAATTATATTATATTAAAAAAAAAATTAATTGCTCTCACTATTTATCTCTCTCTTTAGACGTAATTCGTAATTACTCAGCAGTAGCAACAGCAGTAGTAGTAGTGGTAGTAGCAGCAGCAGAAGTAGTAGTAGTAGTAGTAGTAGTAGTAGTATTAGTAGTAGTAGTAGTAGTAGTAGTAGTAGTATATAGTAGTAGTAGTAGTAGTAGTACTAGTGGTAGTAGCAGCAGCAGTAGTAGTAGTGGTAGTAGCAGTAGTAGTAGTGGTAGTATTAGTATTAGTAGTAGTAGTAGTAGTAGTAGTAGTAGTAGTAGTAGTAGTAGTAGTAGATGATGATGATGGTGTTTTGGTTGTTGCAGCATTAGTAGTAGTTTGTTTTGACATCGATCTTTAACAACAAGTGCTGTTAAAAAGTGCTGAAATACATTTTTTTCTATTGATTTGTTTGTATTGTCATTGTGTTTCCATATTTTCAATTAAGCGATGTGTTTTAGCTTTATAACATTGCGCGTCTGTCCGTTGTTCTCATTGGGTATATTAAATGTTTTTATGTGCCGATAGTGATTTGTGTTGTGTAGGCCTATAGGTGTCTTTCCCGAATTTGTCAATATCTTATCTTTCTGCCTCGCTGTCTGTTTTCTCTTTTTCTTCTGTCTCTCCCATACTCACTTCTTTCACTCTCCTTCCCTTTCTCTCGTCTTCCTCTCGTCTTTCTCTGCTCTCTCTCTTTCTTTTCATCTTACTTTTCTCTTTTTCTTCGTTTTCTGTCGCTTCTTTCTTCTCATCTCTATTCACTCTGAATTCATCTCTTTCTTCTTCCTCTCTCGCTCTCTCCCCCTCTCGCTCTCCCTCACTTTCTCTCTCCTCTCTCCTCTCTCTTTCCCCCTTCTCTCTCTCCCCTCTCTCCTCTTTCTGTCTCTCTCATCTTTATTCCCCTTTTCTTCATTTACCAGTTCTTTCTATCTCTCCTCGCTCTCTTCTATATATATATATATATATCTCTCTCTCACTTAATTTTCTGTCTTACCACTACTCTAATTCAATAGTATTTTACTATTTCGTACTTGCCTAAGCTAAAGACCACCAATTGTAAAATGAAGTCTACAAGATTGTCCCACATTTTATCGACCAATATGTATGCCTGGCAAACACAATGAACTATTAGTTTTCCCAACAGTTAAATTTCCTCATCGCCTAGATAGCCTGGGCGGGTTTTGACCCGAGTACAGGGTGAGGGGGCAACACCCGGCTTTAAGGTATAAGAACCTATGGGCGCCTTGTCTGAATCAACAACGGTTTGGAGTATGCTGCAACTAGGGGGCGAGTGTTCGGGATTTATTTTCCAAATCCCCTCCCTCCCAGTGCAAAATATGCCGAGTGTTTACGTGTGTGTCACTTGTTTAAAGTTAAGCAACAATTTGACTGTAGACTGCCCCAACGGTGTCGAATGAGTTCAAACTGCTAGATAAAGAAATACAATATTAGCATCGCTTGTCAATGTTTGTCTTAAAGGAAATTAAGTAAAAAAGATTTAAATGGCTGTGAACGGAACATTATTGCATGTTATGCTGGTAAAGAGCACGTCGAAACGCAATATTGTAAACTGATAAAACAGAGGAGAGCATACAGATCGAGAGTGGTGACCCTTGTACCTGAAGGAGTATCTCATATTTAAATTTTCCCAATGAATGTTTCCTTTTGCACAGTGGTTGTAATCTTATTCCCTGTCACCACATCATGGAAATGGTTGTTAATCGTGAAGAAAATTATATGAAACATACCTTCCTTGGCAATAATATAGTTTGGATTGTTACGCGTGTTCAGCAAAAAGAGGTAATCTTTTGAAGGTTATATTGTTTTTTTCTATGTGAGTGTATGGGAAAGGAGGCAACGCAGTTATGGCAAAAGGTAATAGGAACGATGAAAAAACTATGTAAGGTACCGACACGCCTTGCTATAAAAAAGACTGGTGGTATATTGATTCTGCATGCACAATCTGAATGCGGCTTCTTTTTGTAATTTTGAAGATTTCTATGTTAAATGTCAATAAAAAAACACTATTTTATATAAAAATGTAAAATTGTGTGTTTTATGATGAGTTTAGAGTAAAACTTAACAATTTTAGAGGGGCCAGAACGTGTGGAATGATTCGGATCGGATGAATATCTAATAGATAATGGTATAAAAGTCGGGCCTGTGTTGAGGCGACAATTTTTGTAACCGTTGGAATTTGATTTGGTAACTGAATTTAAGTAAAGGGAAATAACAAAACAAAAAACTCTAAACATAAGACAATGAAACTTTTATTTATTAAAGATATCTGCCTTAAAACTGAGCTATTTCTGTACCATAACGTTACAAATGTCTTCTTCCTGCATTGTATTAAAGTGCAAAGACGGCGATACGTTACCGACATCAACAACAAACAACAAAAAGCACCGGTTTTTAAGCCCGAACATTGGTTCTAGCCGCCATAATAGATTTTAAGGAAATAAGTATTTTACCTGCTGTTTACCCAAAGGCCAATTTTTGTCTTCACTTGTTAGTCTGTAATTAATTGTTATATAATTATCTTTCAAATAAACATGATAATTGCTTGGCTTCAACTTAGTTATCATTTTCTGGCCATATTAGTTACGGTCTCTATACAGCACATATCATAGCCCCATATTGGGATTTTACAGCAAGATTTCAATCAATTCCTAGTTTTGCTGCTTTTTCAACCAAGGGGCAATTTTTTATTCAATTCCAAAAATTTCTAAGTAATGATTACCCAATATTTTTCATTAAGATGTAATTTCAGGGCTTCGACTTTTTACTTATCGTTTTATGTCAATACTGAACAAGTGGCCCTGAACCGCTATGTACACAACGGCTGTGAAAGTCACTCAAGAGAAAAACATTACCCTGTAAAAAGTGTTGATTAAAAACGGGAAAAACAAACCATTGATCTGTGAGTCCTAAACCTATCGAAGTAAGTAAACTTTATGCAGCTGGATTAGAAAAATATCAGTTTGCTAAGTTATGACTTTGAGTGAGGTTTCCTCAAAAAGCGGTGTGTGCGTGAGTTTAAAAGATTCCTTTGATGATTTGTGTCGCTTTGTTCCTCCATTGTATCCTTTGATTAAGCACTGACACCCAAAATTGTAATCCAAATGGTTTCATTTTTTTTAAAAAAAGTGGGGGGGGGGGGATTTTGGTTTTGTTATGTTGTTTTGTTATGGGAGTCATTTGGAAGGTTATATATAAATACACAACTCATAAGCATTGTGATGGGCTCACCAACTTGATATCAGCAAAACAGGTAGTGTGATTTTGTTAGAATAACTGATACTGGCAAAGAAATCAACCAATCCAAAAAAGTGTACATTGCAACATCCATAAATTCCAGGATAGAGCACATGGCACCGGTTGTCCAAAGTCAGGAGTAAGTGGTGAGGGCGAACTTCCATTATCTCAGCGACCTGGAACTAATAAAAATTTAAAAAAGAAACAAAAGTAGTTTATAAAAGAAAAGGATTATCGCCTTATCAGTTTCAAAATAGAGGATGATTATTGATTTAATCATAATGATTTGACTAGGACTCTACAATGGAAATTTGGGTTTCCTATAATGCCTTAACACATCAAATAAAACTATGAGGCTTGAAGACTGGTGAGGCGTCACCAGACATTTTCATGGGGGGGGCAAAACACATATTGATTGGGGCATACAACTTCTGGGGGAAACACATTTTGCCAAGGTATAAGCCAATATACTTTCAATATATTACCGTTATGATAGTGTGCTGGGAGGGGTGGTAACAGGAGGGGAAGGGGTTGAGTGGGGGAACACACCCCTCCCCGCTAGTTACGTTACTGTACCTCAAAGATGCTGGTGCTCCAGTATAGAGATATGGATCTGTAATTCATGGGGTTCTATGTTGAATTCCAGCATTATGCAGGAACTTATGGAAGGCGAGTACTTAATACATACCGCGGTGTCCGCAGGCTCCCAAACCGCCAATTCTACACATTCTCAATCGCGGAGTTATTTAAAATCAAATTCAGACCCGTGTAACGACCACGCCAATCATTGTAATTAGAGCAACTTGAATTTGAATTTTGATTTTTAATCCATAACTATATATGTCAATTCTATCTTCATTAAGTGATTGTAACATATTAACTTGAGTAAAATTGATCGGCTTTGCTAAGGCAAACATGTAATTTTTAAGATGTTGGTGGACCATATAGCAAGTATTTTGACTTGGTTATGTTACCGTATGACCCTAACATCTGTTCCAATGAAACTCTAATGAATTGATAAAATTTTAAAATAGTTATTTTAAGTTATTCTGCATTTTGGCTTGTTATTTTTCTCTACTCGTGCATTTAATTATTTCTGTATGTTCATACGCTCTATCGATTTTTATGTTTCTTTTTATTTACAAAAAGATTTAAAAACTAAAAAATTATATGTTTTTTTTCTAAATCTTTTGGGCTTTCTAAAACATCATATTACACGGACCATTTTATCTACCATAAGTGGATTGTATTCAAGTAGTTCATTGTCAAACGACGTGCTCCACTTAGTGGTTACTTTTGCTTTGTTTTTTTTTTTACATGTCCAACAACACATAGGATACACAGATTCTCAAAAAAATAAAAAATACAGTTAAAAGGGTGCATACGAACATACTATGATAATAGTAAAGACGACGGTACTAATTACTATACTAAGACGAAGACGCTATACGGAGTGGACCACCACTACTAACGCTACTACGACGTACTACGACTACATAACTATCCTACTACTAATACTACGATAAACTACGACTACTCGTACTACGACGTTTTTAACTACTACTACTACTACTACTCCTACTTCTACCACTACTGCTATAATAATAAGAAGAAGAAGATTGAAGAAGAAGAAGAAGATGAAGAAGATGAAGAAGAAGCTGAAGATGAAGATGAAGAAGAGAAGCAGATGAAAATGAAGATGAAGATGAAAGAGAAGATGATGATGAGATGATGATGAGATGATGATGCTGATGTGATGACGATGACGATGATGATGATGATGATTGATGATGACGATGATGACGATTGATGCGATGTGACGATGATTTGCTTGATGATGATTGATGATCATCATTTCATAATCATATGATGATGATGATGATGATGATGATGATTGATGATGATTTGATGATGCTGATGCTATGCAAAAAACAGGTTTTATATTGACCCAGTCACTATTAATTTGGAAATACATTGCGTAGGAGCAGGTCATTCCAAAGAGTCTTGATAGATCCACCTTTTTGGGTAAAATAATAAGATAATTGTAAATAAAATGCTCTCTAAAGCAAAGAGTGAATTTCACTCTTTTGGAGTGACTAAACGGGCCACTCTAAAAAGAGTGAAATTTCCCAGCTTCAAAGAATACTTTTTGGTAAAATTACTTTCATAATTTAACAAATGATAAAATAATATTCATTTGTTTTTTTTAACATTTTTAACTTTTTTCCAAAAGTGTTCTTTTTAAGGTATGAAATTCATCTTTTTGGAGTGGGCCCTCTTGTAGTCAATCCCAAGAGTGGAAATTCATCTTTTGCATTTTTAGAGGACTGGGTAAAAGAATAAACAGTAATGTTACAAGAACACTTTTAGACAAAATGGAACCAGTCTTTAATTACAATTCTCATAAAAAGGATGTGAGTGTAGGATTCACTGGGCGGTTTCGCCTAGAAGCTTTTGAAGCCATGCTTAAGGTCTTTTGCGCGTCTGCATCGCACCCCTTTTAAGCATGGAAAGATCTGGCCCGTATAAACCTATTAATCTTAGTTTTTGTGAGGACTGTTTGCTTAAGAGCGATGCCGTATTTGGATATCGCCGTTGTTTTAGCCGGACGGGGGTGTAACTCGAAGCCGAACATGAACCTACTATGCGGTTGTAATGTAATAGTAAGCTGCCGGACTCTTGTGGCATTTAAGGCTTAAACGGTTGGGGAAAAGAAAAAGAAGACGAAGAAACGGAACAGTAAAGAGAAGAAATATAAAAATAATTATCTATTCCGTGCTATTCTGTTCATAGCAACTAGCACGACGTTTTATCAAATATAGGGTCTTTTGTATTTTTAAGAAAGTTGAAGGTACTTTTATGATAGTATAATAGATATAACAAATACTCTAACCTCTTTTTTTTGAATTGCATAAAATGACTTCACCACCAACATTACATTAAGAAAGGAGAAAGAAAGAAGTTTTCACTTTCGGTCAACATGAGACCCGTTTCTCATCTAACGTGAGAAAACGAACAGCGACTTTCTTTTCGTGAGAACACGAGCAGTAGCAGTAACTAACAGGTCTAATGTTGCCCTTAAACACCCTAACGTGAGAAGAGAAAACGGAGAGAGAGAGCTGTTTCTCAATCAAACGTGAGAGTGGAGAACAAATTGATCATTGTGGCTGTGAGAAAAGGAACACTAGAACGTGAGAAAAGTGGAGGTTACCGGTTCTTTATTAGCAGAAACGAATCGCAAATGTAAGAACCTCCCGGAGAAAGGCTATATTCCCTTTAACGTTAGGAAGGGAAAGCCTCTCAATGCTCTATAGAGAAGCAAATTGCATGCACCCCTACCTAAATACTGCCACGACAACACAAAGCCTTCCCAACTTATTTTACATAATCTTCGAAATTTGGTCACGAAAAAAAACTTTCAAATCAATGTTCAATAATAAAAAGATATGGGTTCGAATCGAATGCTGAATTAAGGGTAGTCAACGATGGTCAACTTAGACTTCAAAAGGACCACCGTCAGGAAATGATAATTGTATACAGATACAGTTCACCAGAAGTGCAAATGAAATAATCAAGCAGTGGCCAACAAACATTGGTGGCCTTAAAAGCTTATGCTTATATTCACATATCTAATATTGCAATAATTAACACGCAATAGCTTTACTTATTGAGTGTACTTAAGCATGTTAATGTAATATTTATTCAGCTTACGTCTTTTAAGGATACGGCTCACCCAAATATGACTTCTTTCCAAAGTTTGATACAGTAAGACAACGTTATAAACGTTGTTTAACGTTATAAGTTGTTATTAATGCCACTATCTTCTTTAGGTATGTTCAATTCTGCTGGTGGTTATCTCACAACCACACGGTCGTGTTTCTCAGTCTAGCCTTTCCATCCAGAGGGTTGTATTAGTCCATCCCACACTAAAAACCCCAACAGTTTTGGGAAATACCTAAATATAAAAATCATGTGATCCCACAAAAAAATCCAGATTCCTAATACCATAAAACCCCTGACTTACACTCATTTCAACCCACAAAATGCCAGGAATTTTGATCATGATCTTAAAAAAGTTTTGTGGTCATTGGACTCTTAAAACATTTTTTCATAAGTACTGACCAGGGACAAGTTGTTTATACAGTACAGTATATGAACTTGCAATGCATTATGGGATGTGATTAAAAACCCGTTGTTCCATCGACAGAGTACAAAGGGCTTGTCCCCCATAATATCTGTTTTGAACAAAATATGAACAAAATATGAAGATAGTTGGAACCCTTTTAACCAGACGAACAGTTTGATTATTTATTATAATGGACAATAAATGCACCATCTACAATGCTACAGTCATCATCCCTAAGAAAAACGTTAAAAAATAGTGTTTAGACATTCTGGTACAAAACTTGTGTTTAGAATAGCTTAATTGTTAGCATTAAACATCTAAAATACCTAAGCACGATATTACACAGGTTTAAATCTAAACATACATGGCCATCCTAAAAACTAGTATCCATATTTCTGAACAACATATGTACAGAGTGAAACTCTTAATTATAAAGATACACATTTTTTGCCCTCAATTTGTAAGTCGTGAATTCGCGGTTGTATCGCCCATTGCATTGAAGAAAGAAAGAATTTCGGACAATTTCGGACAACTCCATTTTCGGCCCGCAGATTAAAATGTCCACCCGTTATTCAGCAGCATGTTGGCCATTTTGGATTTGCCATCTTTTAAAAGTTTCGTATTACGCGTAGATGTCCATTTAGCCATCGTCACATTGCAGAGTACAAACGCTACGTTTACTGGTATAGATGGGGAATGTGACTATATAACAAGGTGGTTTAAATTAAAATAAATACCACAGTCAAAGATTAAGCGGCTAGCAGAAAAGTGCATTATAGTGAATGTATTTACGGAGTGAATTTCATTGCAGAGAAAAACTTACCTTGGACCAGCATTTCTAAATCAGAGAACGAAAGTTGAGTGTTGTGCACTAGCCAACGCAATTGCAAAAGTATTGCAGAGATATCTTCTTCTTCGCCATATCATCCCAGTGGGCAAAGGCCTCTCCCAAATGAAGCCAATTATATCTGTTCTTGCTTGTCTAGACCATGAAGTGGTTCCTGTCTGGCTGACAAGCTCATCTCTCCATCTTGAATAGGGTCTCCTCTTTTCCTCTTTCCAAATTAGTGGTGGCCATACTGTTGTCAACTGGCTCCATCTATTATCAGATACTCTTCCTAGATGTCCTGCCCATTTCCATTTGTTTGGAGACG
This sequence comes from Ophioderma brevispina, assembly GCA_023653785.1. Lineage (NCBI taxonomy): Eukaryota > Metazoa > Echinodermata > Ophiuroidea > Amphilepidida > Ophiodermatidae > Ophioderma > Ophioderma brevispina. The sequence continues at coordinate 41,454 of JAMKCH010027912.1, read as the reverse complement.
CCACTGGGCCAAAAATGGCAAGAGCTATAGAATTCCTCAAATGGATTTTAGCTTTGTATGCTTTAGTACTGAGGCTTGATGGCTCTGTGAAAATGGGCACATCTATCCCAGTGTCTTGGACTATAGTCCAGTTTCCTATGTAGTGTCTGGAGAACAGGTCAAAACCATTGCTAAAAACAATTTAATACACGGTACTTCAAATAGTGGTATGAGTGTAAAATATCTTTTCTATTTATATTTTTTTGTGGCCCACCCTACCCTATATATTCTTTCATATTTCTCATTTATTCTTCTTAGTTCTTTCATTATTTCTTGCATTATTTGTTTCATTATTCTTTCATTATTTCTTTCATTATTTCTTCATTATTTCTTTCATTCTTGCTCCAGTCTTTTTTCCTTCTTTCATTTTTCTTCGTTCTTTCTTTCTTCTTCCTTCATTCTCCTACTTCCTTCATTTCTCTTTTTCGTTTTTCTTTTTATTCTTTCGGTTCTCTTCTTCTTTCTTTCTTTCTTTGGTCTTGTCTGTATGTCTGTATGTCTTTTTCTTGCTTTCATTCCTTTATTTTTGTTAGCAATGTATGTATCTATATAAGAGTCCAGTACCAAAATCTATTAAACGGAGGGCCCCCTTCTAGTATGATTCACACAAAGTGAGCCCTCGGAGTGTGCCCGAACAACTTAACCGATCGAGCCATTTTCATTAGACATCCCTGGTTGGGACCATGTAATGGAGCCAAATTTCGATTCAACTTCGACAAACTTCGATTCGACTCATAATGGCACCTACCAAACACAATCGTGATTGAAGACTGGGATATACTACATAGGATTGGAAACTCTGCTATACCGCAATGTTATTCTTATTTATACGATTATTGTTTCGATTATTACACAAGATGAACAAGAACAATATTAAAATGTGTATTTAAGTACAATATAAATTTCAAAATGCACGTCTTTCTTATATTAATATTATTTTAACACATTTTTTTAACGTTTTGGTTCATTCGAATGTTATTTTGATGCGAAATAATGACTTACAACAAATATTATAGGAAAAACGCCTGTTGAAAATGCGCTTAAAACCACTTAGCGGAACTCGTAATGCTTTTAATTGAAATTGTCACGCAATCGGTTTGATAGAACTTCCCCGTAAGTCACGCCATTACTTCTCCTCTTATAGCTATCAGTTTTGATATTATCACAAGAAAGTCAGAATGGATCCAGTCCGAGTAATTTTCTGGAACCTGGACTTGAATAGTTCTTTCAAACCTTGAAACTTTTCGCTTTCTAATATTTTTGTTCAGGTTACTTTTTACTATAATCAAATTCCTCATGTATCTTTGATGGACCAAGTTCGTATATTAAGCAGTGATAATACATTTTAATTTATCATTTATTTTAGAACTAAATACACCGCTGTTTGTCGATTTCAGACTTCTTCTTGGTCTCAGATTCAGACCTGAAATGTACCATCAGTAATTACTTTTTCTGGGTCAAGATAATCTGTAATATAAGAAGAATGGTTAAAACTATCATTTAACAAAGCACATGCGTTAATATATTCCGTGCAAATACTGTAAAAACCCATTAAGTGTTCGATGGACAACAAAGGGTTTCCAATGAAATTATTCCAAATCTGTTAGCTCCAAAAAGAGCAAGCATAATAAAATATGCGTTTAGTATATCCAATTTGTGGACATGAATTGCTAATGTTTGATGATACGCTAGTTTATGAGCGGTAACGCAACTTGGATTGGTGTCAGTCAAAACAATAGCATTGTTTAAAGAAAACAAGATAACAGGAGAAAGAAAAGTTTAGAAGGCAGCGACCGGGGAAGAGGAGCGTTAAGAACCCTCTTGTTATAGCATTGACCGCTGGTGTGATGTGTATCTAAGGGAGGTAACAAGGAAGAAACAAGGCGGTTAATAAGGATATCATTTTCCTTGGTGGAACATGACTCCCGCCACCGAGTGTAAATATAACTCTCGTCTTGTTTAGCTGTTAGATCAAAGGTGGGCTGGACTGGATACTATCAACTATCAAACGTAAACACCAAATATCAACTTCACCGTTCGTCGCCCGGATCGTGTAACGTGGGTAAATGATATCGACAATATCTGCCCCACATAATCAATATAATCAACGATCATCAATCGAGGATCGGATTTCGCGAAGGGCGGAGGAAAGGAGTGAAAACGAATCGCTCCCCAGTCCGCCATCTTTGTTTTTCTTAGCGTCTTCAAATTGTGTGTGTTATCTCTTTACTTTGACCCTTCCCGGTAAAACTTGACGCCTTAACACGTCACTTTAGATGGGGATACACTGTCATGGATGTAAACGATATCCAAAAAGGGGTAAGACAGGACATTGAGCTAAAATACTGCGGCATTGGAGTGACTGAGTGACTGAGTGAGGGAGGTGAATTCGTACTATGCAAATCTAAAGGAGAGTTTCCTTTCGCTCCTTGTTATTTTTACAAACCCGCAATACTGGTCCTTCAGCCTGCTCACGTCAGACGGACTTTGTCCGTGATGTCTTTCAACCCGAAAAACATCAATTTGCCGCAGTCGGATCACAGTATACATATACTGCTTCCAAAACGTGTACGTTTAGAACCGGAAAAAATAATACAAGAAATTAGGGCTAACCCAAAACCTGCTGATTGCCATGTGTGTATTTAGTACGTCATTTTTAACCGAATGTTTCTGTAGAGTGCTAAATGAGTACAACTCCTAAATCCGAGTTAGCTGCGAGGTTGGACCTTTGCGACCTACATAGAAACATATTTAATTAAGGGTATCGTGGATATTAGTGTATGGTTCCACAAAACATTTTTGTATTTGCTGTTCAGTGGTAATATTTGTGTTGTATATTAAACTAATATTCAAAACAGACATGTGTGTTAATTGATTGAGGCCGGTTTGGTGGATAATGATGAGGGATGGGTGGGGGTGGTAGTGGTGGTGGTGCTTGTGATGGTGGTAGGAGATGATGGTGAGGATGATAATGGTTATAATGAGTAAGATTACAATGATGGTGGTGATGGTTAATAACGATGATGACGATGATGATGATGATGATGATGATGATGATGATGATGTGATGATGATGATGATGATGATAATGAGCGGATGAATGATGATGATGATGGAGATGGTGGTGTGGTGGTGGTGGGTCCGGCTGGCGGCGGCCGGCGGCGGCCGGGTGGCGGCGGCGCGCGTATCCCGCGTAGACTATGGGGCGTAGACAAAAAATAAACCCAACTGCTATAACAAATTCGTTGTCACCATCGAGGGGCTAAGGGAAAAACCAAGTGTTAAACTTCATAATAAATTATTACATCACATAATTGTCTGTCCAAAGCCTATCAAACTGGCACATTTTTCTTAAAAATAATAAAATGTCACATTCAATTTCTTTTTCCCAATATCAGAGACCAAGGGATATTATAGATTCAGCAAACCATGAGCTAAAAGATATTCAATGGGCACCGGTATGTGGGGCCATTGTATAGCCAGGTGTTACCACCTCACGATTCGGGTTGAGTGACAAAATACCTGTCCTCTATCACAATCAAATAACCAGTTACATTATAATATAGGTCGTTCTGCACAAAAGGCTGTTAGGTCAAAGCTTGCCCAGCAAAACATTCTCTCAGGAGTTTGTTCATGTTTATTCCTTTTCGAATAAATGATGAAAAACATGCCAAAGTTTAGTTAATTGAACACGCACTATAGAAGTCAATATTTAGTTATTTGTGAGAATGATGGTTAAGTATTTTGTCCTGAAAAAGTTTCAGTCTAACATTGGAAGAGCGGTAAACAGCTGAAATCTATTCAGCTGCGCGACAATTATTATAAACATTAAACAATATAACAATGGTCCAGCACTCCAGATGAAAGGGAATCGGAAGTGTTTCTACCACCCGCGATACCGGCGGTGATTATTTGTTGAATATCCTTTAACTCCATTGTTGCTGAAGTCTATGTGTAATCCACTAGTCACTTATATTGGGATGGAAATGAAAATTGATAGACATTTTATTCCTTTTAAAGAAAATGTGCCAGTTTATTTGTGGGAAACAGACGATTATATGATTTTAATAATTTATTATGAATTTTACACTTGGTTTGCCCCTAGCCCCCGATGGAGACAACAAAACAACAGCATAGGCGGATTGTGGTGCGGCGGCGGTGATTGTGGTTTGTGGTGGGGTTGGTGGGTTGGTAGGGGATGGCGGTAGTGGTGGCGGGGGTGTTGGAGCTGATTGCAAAAGTTTGTGATGAGCTTGTGTTCATCAGGGGTGGTAGTGAGGGGTCTGAGTGGTAACAGTTGTGTATCTAAATAAAGCGCCCTCTGTAATTTTGTATTTGTTCACCATAACATTTATGTGGCCAGAGATATTCAATATTTAGCGGCAGAGGCATTTGTCTCGATTAATCCTTCAAATATCACTTATACAGTCAGACTGCTACCAAAGAGTTGACACGCATATCCGCAATACATTTTTGATCTTTTCAGCAACCAGGGGGTTATCAAGTAAGAAAAAAATTAGCCGAGTACACTTGAAGAAACCCTACCTAAGATAACGGAGGGCAAAAGTAGCTCTTTCGACGCTGCGTCCATTTTAGCTCGAGTTTGTATCGTGTGTTGTTATAGCGTACTTCACCGTGACGTGGCGATGGGTTGTTGGGACGGCAAGATCACAGAGATTCGTTTCTCTACAATTTTGTCAATCTGCGCTTGCTCTTAGAGATAAATGTAGATTGTTTCACTTGTGAACCCATTTTGCTATACTCTTAGGCTCCCACAAGTACCTCGCAGATAAAGGTGCCTTGCAATAGCCTCATTCTTGTATATTGGCATCGCACACCGTGACTGAGGCTATGCGTAAAAGGCACTTACAGGTAAAACAATAATCCGTCAGCAAAGTAGTTTTTAATTGATCTGGCGAAACACTTCCGAAAATGATAGTTGTCAGATTTGATTAGAAAACGACTCGTCGGCAAGCGTAATAGTATGTTGACTGTTGCACTTGGTTCGAGCCACAAACCTGCCAATATCGGTAAAATATGCGAGGGTTAAAGTGAAGAGCACTTCCGATCGAGCTTGAGTGATATTCAAAAACTTTTGGTTTCGGCCTCGTGGGACACGTCAAATAAACCGAAGTAATGACAAGAAAAACCAAACCAGAAAAAGGGAAGGGAGGATTTGCACTAAATGGGGTAGGGAAAAATGTGAATAAAGATTGAAATTGCCCCCGGCAAGCATAAAGTAAGAGACGGAGGGAAAAGAGAGGGCTATGAATATAGGGGGCTGTTCAAAAGGAGCGGGACAAGAATTCTTATGTAGTGAGATTGTACAGAAATCTGAGGTCTACACATTCTAAGATTTCAGGGCATAGGATTTGCTTTATACAGAGTTTATTCTGTGCCAGTTATGTACACCATTACTTCTGAGGAGCTGTTTTTATTGTGGATTGTTCTGATTTGCGACACGCTCTTGGACTTGTCTTGTTGTTATAATTTCCGATTAATATCATATTTTCATAGTTTATTATGTTTGTTATCTGTAGATAAGTTAATGGCTATTTAGACGACGAAAAGAAAACCCCAAATTGAAATCATAAATATATAAATTTAATAACGATGATTTAAAATAAGAAACTATAATACACATTGATCCAAAATGTTAAGAACAATAAACGATAATAATTAAGAATAATATATTGTGCTATCATGTGCGTTTTAGGGGGAACATTTGTTTTTGTTATTCACTCATTACGGCGTAAGGGCGAATATACCTCCCCTAACGCCTCCCTTGTATCGCGGTTTATTCCGTTTGGGATAACAAAAATAATAGCAAAAAGATAGCAATATGCAAATGAAGGAAAATCCACTAGAATAATCATGTGTATGAATAGTTAATAATTGAAATAACTATTACGTGCCATTAGAACCGATAGGGAAGATGAAAACCCTGCCCGATCATGTAGAGGTATTCAGAATAGGGAGAACGCGGAAGAACCAATAAAATAAGAAATCATCATTATCATCATGACAGGAGCACCAACACCACCACCACCAGAGAGCAGAACGACCACACCAACACGAGGCAGCAACCACCCGCGCACCACCAACACCACCACCACCAGCAGCACCAGAGCAGCCGAGCAGCAGCAGTCAGCAGGAAGCCGCAGCAGCTAGCAGCATGCAGCAGCATACAGCAGTCAGAGCAGTCGGCAAAAATTCAAATCATCATTCATCATCATATTCATCATCATCACCATCATCATCACCACACCACCATCATCAATCATCATCATCATCACCAGCATCCATCATCATCATCATAATCTTCATCAATCTCAGTCGTCGTCGTAGTTCGTATTTGCAATCAAGCAGCAAACTGCTCATTTTGTGTGCTGCACTGTAAGTCATGACAAAAATAGTGTTTAGCTCTTTAGACATGTTTAAGTGACAAAACAACAATCACAGTCGATATGACACTATACTTTTATGGATATACATACTTGTTATCTGTTAAGTTGAAGAGATTGAAATGCTTAGGAATTAAACATTAAAATCAGAGACTATTATGATTTAAAGCCTACGGTGATAAACAGACATTAGATAAACATAGATATTTTAAAAAAAAATTAGCCAACACTTTTGAAGATGTATTTTTCAGTTTTGTTCCACCATCCTACTTCCCGTCTCTCATTTTCCACTTATTTTGATATCCTTCTAAACTCCTTCGTTTTTTCCAATCCTTTTTTCCATCTTAAAAAACTATCCCAAATTTGAAGAGGAACATTTTATTATAGTGATTTATTGTCTTTTCCTCCCTAGTTTCTCATGGTATAACCATCAGCTCTTCTCTCGCTATCATTCTAGTCTTATCTGTGTCTTCTGGTTATCAGGATAAATTTCCTTCTCTTTCTCCTCCCCCCCCCAACACACAAACAGATACACACACAATCTCTTACTATTTCTGCATCCTATATCTTGGGGATAAGCTAAATGATTTTTTGACACGTTTTCGTGAACTACCCATCCTGTCGTATTATTCTCTTCCCTTCTTTCATAATGGTCTTCTTTTTTGTCTTTATATTCATATTTCCATCTCAATTTTAATGAGTTAAAAAAAATTTTATTCTTTTTTATATACCTCTTTCTTTCTTTACTGCTTACTGCTTTTTCTTTTCGGCTTGTTTTCTTTGTGCTTTCGTGTTTCTTTCATCTTACTTGCTTTCCTTTCGGGCTTGATTGCGTTGCTTGTTTGTTTGCCTGTTTCTTTCTTGCTTGTTTTTTTCTTCTGGATTGTTTTGTTTTCTTTCTGCTTGTTTCTTTCTTGCTTCGTGTTTTCTTTTTTAATCTTGAAGTAAGTTCTTTCTTTATGGTGCTTGATTGCTTGTTTCTTGCTTTGCTTGTTTATTCCTGCCTGTTCTTTTTCTTGCAGTGCTTTCTTCTCTCTTGCTCGCTGTTTTCTTTATTTCTTGCTGTGCTTTCTTTCTGGCTTGCTTGCTTGTTTTCTGGTTTTATTTCTTGCTTTTTATGTTCTTCTCGATTTTTTCGTCTTTTCGTCCCCTTCCCTTTTATTTTATATACTTCCTAATCTTCTAAACGTTTCCTCTTGATTTTCTTGATTTTTACTTTATTCTTTCTCGCTCTCTCTCTCTCTCTCACGCACAACACTTTCGCCTTCTCCCCTTATTTACTATTGCTCTCTCTCCCCTACTCTCTCCATTTCTTTTGTTTTCAATTTGTTTCATACTGACTTTTGCGGTGTACTCATCCACGCTTTTACTTGGCCTTTCACTTTGAAAATTTCTCTTAAGGTAATTACGTAACGTGGTTAAAAAACACACATTGCACATAGTGATTAAATTACTTTGACACGGCCAATTTTTATCTAAAGCAAAAGGTTCCCTACTCTCCTCCGCGGGGCACCAAATCCCAACCAACAACGGCGGAAATTAGCGGCCTTAACGCGTGCTATCTCTGCCGTAATTTCGCTGAGGACTGTACCAGGGGATTGGATCCGGGGCCTTAGAGAGTTACTCAACTACATGGGATGCAAGTTAAGCTTTAACAGACGGTGTTTTTAATGGTGAAAAAATGTTCTAGCGATATTTCTCTAGATAGTATACGATTATTTTACAAAGTTATTTTTTGCAAAACTGAAATGAGTTTTAATTAAAGCACGGGTATTTGGTTACAACAGTGTGTTTTGCATGTTATTAATAAGTTAACAAAGTTGGGGCTAGCCCTCATCCAAAGGACCTAAGATTTCAGACGGTAGAGCAACTAACTCGTTATCCGAAGTCGCCGCGCCTGTTCGAATCTCATCAGCCCAATTTTCTTATATGTACTTTAATGAGCTCAAATATTGTTGCAGAGATTAAAATGGTTTTATACGTTTGTTTGTTATCCATTAGCGTCCTATGAATAAATTGATTGACTGATAGCTGCTTGATTAATGCAGTGATCGATTGGTTTAATTGGTTGATCAAATGAATGATTGCTTGATTGGTGTGTTGTTGATTGGTTTACGGGATAGTTGATTGATTAATTGCTTGATGGGGATGGAAGGGAGGTTCAATCTAAGACAAAATGCGACTTGCGCACTTTTTGTCCTTCATGTGGAATGGAACCCTCAAAATGGTTCTTAGAAATCTGAGAACTCAAAAGGGTTCCTAATAGAACAATAATAGGTGTTGAAGAACTTTATACGGGGTTCCATTATTCTATATAAAGAACAACTTGAGAACTTCTTTCGCACCTTTTTTTTTCTTATAGAGTAGTTGAAGGATGGAGGACGGATAGATAGATTGATGGATTTCATGGAACGTGCTGTAAATTACTTGTTCTTATTTTTTCCCAATGCATATGAGCAATAATATTTTTTTAAAAGGCCCACAAATTAAACATTAAAATTTAAAGAAATTCATTTTAACATTGGGTATCGGATGAGTTTTGGTATGACTTCTACTAAACCAGTCAGGCCTATTACACTGTGAAAATGTTGATTACGAAAGGTTGAACAAGTGGTTGTTCTAGTTACCTTTAGTACTATATTATGGGAGCTGACGTATCTCGATAGAGAATATGTAGGCACTGACTTGTTACACGAACTCATCCGCAGGAGAAACAATGAAGCCCATTGAATGGGAGCTCATGTCCACTCTAAAATACTTTAATCAACGTTGGTTAGTGAAAAGGGTAACCACCCTTTCAATTGAGTAAAATGTTAGTCAAAGTTGAGTAAACCTTTCGTATTGTTGGGTAAAATATACTCTACGCTTTGTAAGGTGTACTCAACTTTGACTAACAATTTACTCAATTGAAAGGGTTGTTACCTTTTTAACCAACATTGATTAAACTATTTTAGAGTGGACATGAGCTCCCATTCAATGGGCTTCATTATTTCTCCTGCGGATGAGTTCGTGTAACAAGTCAGTGTCTACATATTCTCTATCGAGATATACGCCAGCTCCTAAAATATACTACTAAAAGCAACTAGAACAACCTCTTGTTTAAGATAACCGATTTTGAGTAGAGTAATCAAGATAAGAAATAGTGAGTTGTTGTTTCCGAATCAGTCGGGAGCAGTGCGCGTGCCGAGTCTGAAGTTATTCCCTGCGCTCCTGACGACACAGCGTTTTGCGGCGTGTTCATCAGCGCACCAGCAGACTTTAACCAAGTTTCATTTCACTGTTCTCCACTCTTTCAGTCTCTCTCTCCAACGCTCTTCTCCCTTACGATCCTATACCGTGGCGATTTTGACGATTTGAGATCGAGTTACGATGATAACAATCACAAGAAATGGCAAAAGATGTTGATTAAGCAGTGTATATATGTTGCATGGTTCGTGCTGACGCATACTTTGGAGTGGCGTCGTAGAAGTAGTAGATCGCAGCGTGTAAGCATGTACGCTACGGTTGAATGCAGGAGAGATAAGATTCAAGACACATTTAGAGAGTGTTAAATTGGCGGGATTCTAAAGCCTTTAAGAGTATCTTAACACAATTTCCATCTTTCTCTCATCAGTGTATTTTATATTCATAAATTTAATATATATTACTTAACATCAAACAAAAACACGTCAAAAGATGCACTTTCATTTTATTTTGAGTAATAGATTGGCACATTTTACCAAAATGTTTTAATAACGCATGTAATTATTGCTTTAATAAATATTTATACCCCCCCAAAAAAAATGTGTCTAATATTGTACCACAAAACAGGCAACTTCAATTGTTAAAACAACACCCAAAGATAAATTCTGTCTTGGATTTAGACATCTCTTTAAAAAATAACATAAATCAATACATGTCTTCACTTCCAATTTCAAACAAATTTTGAGAAATGTTTTTCGTAAGTCACGTTTTGTCTAACAAATCAGAGGACGCTAAGTAGAGCATGTATAAAATAGAACGTAGATATACTATGGGACATCCTTAAAATAGGATAAGTCTCCATTCTTCTCCTGGTAAGACACGATACATACTGATGGACGTTTCTGGCGAAATGTCTCACTTCTCCACTTGTCTTACTTCATGTCTTCAAGCAAGGGACGTTTTTTTTTCTGTTTTCTATATTATTGAAGCCATACCTAAATACCATGCGCATCAGGTAAGACTCTTTTTACTGTGTAGATATACAAAATGAGGAACAATCGAGTTGTTTATAGTTCAGTTATGGTAGCGTCTATCTCCAGAATCGATTTTTGACATCTGTCTCACATCTTTTGATCATTTTTATTTCGCGCAAAGAAAGTTCGATAAAAAACTTTGACATCTCTCCACCGATCATTGTTTTAGCTCAACTTTTTCTTAAAAATCAATTTTGAAACGGACTTGCACGTAAGGTGCGAAATTCTTATATTACAGCGTAAACTCCAGCTTGGGTAGCAGGGCAATATGATATAGTTGATCATCTACACACAGTGTGCAAATTACCCATGTCTTTATCAGTTTAAATAAAAATTACAGCACGGTATGGTTTACACTCTCCCGTCAAAAACGGGACGGTAAATAGGCATTGGGTATTACAAAAATAACACGTATGGTGGCGATGCCCTGAGCGTCAGATGCTTGAGGCCGGGTCCCGTAGCTACCTAGCTCTCGGCTTTTTCGTTAGCTACATAACGGGGCGAATGTAAACAGCCCAAGGCTACCATTACACCCAACCAACTGCATGTTTCATTAAGTTGTAGAAAAAGCAAATCTAACATTAACGCTATCGCTGTTGTACGAGTTTCAAACTCGGAGGTCAGTGGCGTGTTTTGTGGTCGTAATAATAAGGTAGAAACAGCAAAGTGGATTTTACCAAGGCTAAGCATGTTTGTACCAATTCGTAATAACCCTTTTGCGTCAAGTTGCAAAAGGCGCGTAGCGTTTTAATTGCAAGTCAGACGCTTAACAGGTGCTAAATTCGGAAGCATTGCAGCAGAGGCGGGGTTAGCAGGAAATCTGACGAGTGAAAAAGGACATTACAACATTGGGGTACAGTAACCGGCGTGATCTCCACATGACAGAGAAACGTAACACAAGACACGAGTACACGGGCTAGGTGTTTTACTTCGTCGGACTAACTCGCCGTACAGGCATTGGACAACACGGTAGGGTAGTAAATGAGATCTTGATCGAAATGTCGATAAACTGAGTAAAGTGTCGATGAGGCTCGATTTACAAGCCAAGACTTTTTTTACGTGGTCAGCAGATGAGGTGCAGGTTCACCGCTCTTGGTGATTTTTTTTCTTTTTTTTAATTTTAGAAACGCGTATATGCTTGAGGCCACTTTTACGTTGCTTGATTAGTCACTGCAGACGTGCAAATGAGGGTACAGGTAAAATGCGTGCCGCCAATTTTGGGCACAAGTATAGACCTAACGAGGCATTACGATGTGTATTATGTTGCATTAAACTAAACATTCTCTCAATTATACACACACACATCGAGAAATTTGGCTAATGACCTATATTTTAGATGACTTTGACAATGCTCATTTGAATAATAGTTTTTAGTAATTTAATACAGAGGTTATTTCTTATTCAGAATTATGCAAATTCGGTAAGGCACCGGGCTTGAGATCGTGAGAAATTAGTTATTTTCGCTATTGTTGAACCATTGGATAAGATATGATCACGTGACACAATGTTAACAGCTGGCATATTAAAAGTGTTTCAACCCGTGCATTAAGTTTTCAGTGTATATTAATATGGAAACGAATCATTTCGCGAAGTTATTTGGTAGAATGTGTCACGTGATAAATGTCCCAGTGTGATTTCACGATTTTGTAGGGAAAGCGTAACCTCTCTAATATAAAGTTTTTGCAAGCATTCCGAGTAACTACACGGTTGTCATTAAACAAAACAAAGAAATGTGAAAATATGAAATTAAAAAAAAATCAAATACTATATTTTCGGATATTTTTTTCAGTAACATTAATGATAATAATGATGATGATGATGATGTCAGTGTATATTAATATGGAAACGAATCATTTCGCGAAGTTATTTGGTAGAATGTGTCACGTGATAAATGTCCCAGTGTGATTTCACGATTTTGTAGGGAAAGCGTAACCTCTCTAATATAAAGTTTTTGCAAGCATTCCGAGTAACTACACGATTGTCTTCCGAGTAACTACACGGTTGTCATTAAACAAAACAAAGAAATGTGAAAATATGAAATTAAAAAAAAATCAAATACTATATTGGTTTAAAGGTGCAACGAGAGATTTCAGGTCATCCATATTTTCTGTAATATGTAGTGATTTCATATAGATTAGACGCTCAATAGATTCCTTACCTTTTATTTGGTTACAGAAATAACTTAAAAATAAAACAAAATGTGATTTCTATATGCTTATATTTCAATAGAAAACATAGGCTGAATTTCGTATTTGCTCCTATACGAAATTAGAAATTTCAAGATTTTTGTACCAAAGAAACAGTTCTCAGCTTAATCCTTACAGATGGGGATATTTTTGATATGAAGCTTTACACCAGTGCCAAAATCAGAATTTTCACATATTTTCGGGACACCTGTTATTTGAAATCTCTCGTTGCACCTTTAAGGGTATAGTATTTTCGGATATTTTTTTCAGTAACATTAATGATGATGATGATGATGATGATGACGAGAAGGAGAAGGAAGATGACAGTGACGATGGCAATGATGACAATGAATGACTGATAGTAGTGGTAGTAATTAAAATCTTGACGGTGACACCCCCACAATGAAAACGATATTATTTGATAAATGTGATGTTTGTTAAATATTACATTAAATGAAATAAATATAGATAAAGGATCCATTCCACACCGATCCTAAATAAGATAGTGATGCAAATGTATTGGTAAGTCAATACTCAAATAATCACCTAAATAATACATACAGTCTTGGATACTCATTTGAATGTAGTGGCTCATTCGCATGGGTTTACCTATATTGACGTATCAATAATCAATTATTACGTTGACCTCTTTTTTTTTGTAGATGTACAAGTCTCTACCGTTTGTTTGCAGCACTTAAACCTCGTTTACTAAGAAGTGCGAGAAGAACCGATCTGTATAATTGTTACACATTTATACAATTAATTAAATTTAATAAAAGTACAAGTTCATAATTTGCGGGTTTTTTTAATTTTTGAATGATAAAAATGGTGCTGTCCGTTATTTAAATCTCTCGAATGAATTGTACATAAATATATTAAAAGCTAATTATATATTGACATTACTTTTTTTAGGTAAGCCAGGGTTCCAAACAATCTCTTTTATGCTTCTAATTCAACAGATAGTTTTGAAAAAAATATTTCTGCTGATCTCTGCTGATTCTAATTATGCGTTTTCATGTTAATGCTTATATATTACTGTGTTATAATTTCTGCCCTTTTAAAACTAAAAAAGTTCTATAAACTCTCATCAAAATAAAAGTTCTATTTCTTGTAGAGAATACCGAATCTGCACGCAATGATAAGCAAACGAAAAACGGTTCAGGTATTTAAATAAATCACTTTTTAGCTAAGCAAGGGTTCGAGGCTAAATTGTATAATGTGTTTGGATTCATTTGAAAACACGCTTCATGCTAATTCCGAATATGATCATTCTAGCTTTCTAAAAAATGAAATAATTATAATAATAAGGTTTTCCCGGTTGATTTCGCACTTGTGTAATTGATTTTAATAAAACAGACAACTGGAATTCGTACTGGAACATCTGAATCGCTGAAAGGCCAAACCAATTTATTTATTCTGTAACTGATATTGACTTTCGTGTCATTATATTTTAACTTTGTGTCATTGATTTTCATCCATTTGATCATCGAATTTGTCCAAAATTCGTCGTTTTTCATTGATATTTATTATCGTTTTTTCAATTTAGTCTTGCGTAGGTCTACTTTAACTATGATTCTCTTGAGGGTAATTCTGAAATATTTGTTGTTGTTCTTTGTTTCCAACCTTCAAAACGTGTTCATTTGTGCCCTTGTCTTATTCAGTCTTTTTGCATGAAAATCACGCAAATACCGTATGTGTGTGTTAAATAAGGAAAAACATTGTAAATTCGATACAAAAATATGTACGTTTATCTTTTGTTTGAGCTTTATTGTTACATTTTTTTTAGTATCGTGGCTTTGTCCGTTAATCAATGGCGGACTTCGACAATCCCTTTATAAATATATCCTACCCCTTATACCAACCCGCATAGATAAGTTTATTCAAATAAGCATTTAGGGGTGCAACCTCATCTCAACCTTTCCATAGACGGAGGTTACTTTTTCCAGTCATTATTAATTATAGATATATGGCCTGACAGGTGGGTACTAATCATGAAATAAACACTTAATTCCATTAAATGAACACCCGACGTGTATGAAAGACAAGATTGTTAAAATCAATTATAATAGACTAAATCGCGTTTACTATTCAGTAGTCATCGCCATGCGGGACGAATTTGTCAACGGGTTTGACGAATATCAATGACACAAAGTTGAAATACAATGACATAAAAGTGAACATCAGTTACAAAATAATTAAATTGGTTTTCGTTTCTCACGATTCACATTTTTTTCCAATTTTCTTTTTTTATTAAAATCAATTACTCAAGTGCAAAATTAACTAGCAAAACATAGAATAATCTCAAATGGGTTATAAGCTTTGTACTTAAACTTTTTAAGGTATATTATAATATTTTAAGGATTAAATTAATGTCTTTTGAAGTGAAAAGAAAAACAAACAAAGAAAAAAACACTTCAATACCAATAAATATTATTTGAATATAAAAATGCATTATCGGTAAGTTATTTTATAAGGAAATTCAGTAGAGTGGTAAACCCATAGGACTGTGTGTTGACTAAAGCGTGTACAATTGGTCATCGGTAAAAAAAAACATCAAATTATACTTTACTTGACGGATGGGAAAAAGTAACTTTTATTAAACCTTTTTATGTAATGGTTAATTGCAGCAGTTTTTTTATGTCAGAGCAATTGACTTAAATAGGTATAGAGTATTGCAACATTGTTTTGTAGATAAGAATAAAAATTAATGCCGATGTCCCTATGCAATAGGATCCAATTGAGATAATTTCCTTTTTTGAACAATTATTGCATGGCGGTTGTATGATAAGTAAAATCAGTATAAATTTGCGAAACTTGGTACAATATTTAAAAAAATAAAGGTTTGATTTAGAAACTGATGGTTCTCTATTTGGACCTCTCAACCTAAAGAGTTCCGTGTTACCTTTTTGAGGTGGTCATTAAAGAATCATTTCGAGTTTTATAGAACCCTTTTAGATAGAACCCGGACTAGCTAAGAAACCGCAAACTATTTAGAACCAGAATTATGAAGACTATTCAAAGAACAATGTAATTCTGTGACGCTAAAACGGTTCACAAAGTAGTCATAAAAGGTTCTTCAGAGCTTACAGAACCTCTGTTGGTTACTTTTAGAACCATTTAGGGAAAAAGGTTCTCAAAATGCAGAATATAAAAAGCTTATAAGTCAAACATTCATTTTTAGAATGCATATACTATGTTATTAATGTAAAAATAAAATGAAGTGAAAAGACGGTTTATATTTTTTTTATAATGCATTACAGCCCAAGTCTGCATAACTTGTCATATCAGTCAAAATACCATATGATTTATATATACTATTGGATTCTAATTAGGATGTCTTTTCCCACTTTAATAACGCACAGAAAATCTACTTGCTGGCATGGCCATGCACGTTGATATGGCATAGCGCCCTCGCTTGTCTGGGATTACGTACTTTGCTATCTACTATTGATAGCAAACCACGAGCTTTAACATTCAGTCCAATTACGTGATCCTGCAACTAAAAATTAAAAAGATACCAATAATAAGATAGTATAGAATAAATCAAATTTATTGTTTAATTAAGCCATATATCAAGGAAAGCGAAGCACCTTGTTTTGACAGACATTTACTTCAATTGATAATTACCGTCGGGATGTCGGTTTTTTTTATTTTAATTAGCGGGTTTTCTATAATTTAAAAGAAAATGAAAATAAAACACATGTTAGTGATGCAGCTGTTGCTAATTACTTATTGTTTATGCCAAATGACTTTCAGATCGGGTGGTTTTACGCTTTGAATTTTTCCACCGTGTGGAATAATGTATCAACTATACTACAATACATTTGATGCTGCTACAGGATTTTGACTCGAAGAAGTCCAATATAATGATATATTAACACACTGAACGCCGGGTCAATTTAAGTCGCGTTGTATTTTCCTCTCAAACAAAATAACCAAAACTGTCCAAATTATGTAATCATATTAATTTATTTCAAAGATAGAATGTGATATAATTTTATAACTGTATCCCAGCTTTCTGAAAATGTTTCATTTTTGTATGGGTAAACGTTTCGAAACCTTTTGCTGCATGTGCTTTTACAAATCTGTGAAAGTTCTTTGGCGGGTGAAGGGTTTGGCCCAATTCAGGTTGGTCTAGTTGAAGGATAAGGAATTGGTACACATTTCGGAATCTAAGGCTTTCTCACGGCTCACAGTTCTAGATATAGAATTTGTATGTGTATATGTGTGTGTTTCTTTCTTTCTTCCTTTCCTTTTATATATTTTTTTCTGCACACACACATACACTTTAGAAATAAAGCTTTAACCTAGAACTCTTGTTATCCCTATATTGATCCCTTCAAAAATGGTATTATAAAGAACTTTAAATGACGATGTTTAAGGAAAGGGTTCTGAAATGGTTGTTAAAGTGGTTCTTTGAAGGCTCAAAGAAGTCTTCAAAGAACCTTTAAGGACCATTTTGGGTGAGGGGTTCACACATAGATGAACAAAAAGTTTCTATTTTAAACCTTTATTTTTAGTGTGTACTCGAATTTTTTCCTTTTACGGTTTAATTCTATAGCCCTACATATGCATTGGTAAAATCTTTATATTTTATTCACATGTTTATTACAACAACACTGAAGTTTTAATTTATAAACTTTTTTTGATAACAACTTTTAAATGATTAAATGAGCTAAAATTCTATCACCCCAGTACTTTTATTATACCTAAAACTCTCTAATAAATTGATAAACAGCAAATAAGTTAATCAATACTTAAAGATTAAGCCTTAAGATAAATGCAATTATCTTATTTTGGTTTCCTCATTCTACAAACTGTGACTCACTTTATGAATGAACATGTAAAGGGCAATAGAAGAAATGTCCTTTCGGCCTTGTATATTATTATATCACTGTGTTATCTATCATGCGATGAATATTTCCTGATTAATTGCAAGGAAAATTTTTGAATTGTCATAGTTTATCTGTTAAATATTCAGCCAATCAATTAAATTGGAATTTTAAGCTTTAAAATTAATTGTACACCATTTTTTTTGGTCTAATTAACTGTTCTCAGCAAGCAAAAGATGGCACAATTTAATTCGTATAGTTCTTGTTCTTTTCCGTTTTAAAATTATCTAATAAAGCATCACATTTTATTGATTGTTCATCAATATTTTTTTTTAAATCACTACTTCTTTTAGTTAGTCTTTTTGAATTTTATGGTTCAAGATAGCAGCTGATATTATACCCAATTAAGTATTTTATGTACCCTTCTCAACTTTCAAATCCTTGGCTTATTTATGAAGAACCCCATAGGATTTTTTTTCTAATTGCTCTATAGACCTTCGAAAACAATTTCTACGATTTGTAGTAGACATATTTTCCTCTCAATATATTTAGGTCTTTAATTCTATTTAAAGCACTGATGATGGGTATGTTAAATACTATATAAGAATTGTATAGGCCTACACGCTGTGTAATTTGAAGTAAATCATAAGTGATTTTACTGCCGCTTTGTATCGGTTCTCATATTCCCATGGTTCTTTCAATTAATCGACGACCTTGACGTACTATGACAGGAATAAAACAAAACGGAATCCAACTTACTTAAGCTTTCGTACCAATAAGGACAAAATACGGAGGTTGTCGTTTCTTTTCGCCTTAAAACTTAACCAATGCCCAGTGTTATACCTTCCTTCAAAGAAGGCCGTGAACCCAATCAAATCCATATAATTATTTGACGATACAAATATTGTCTACAATTTACACGGTTCTTATACTGCTGCAAATAAGCAATATTTACAAGAAGAGAGCCTCCCAGCTCCTCGTAAGCCAGCTAGCGAGCCGGGCTAGCACGTCCGACTGGTGAGTTCATGACCGACCGGGTCCAGCGAAGTCTCCGTGACCAGCAAGCAAATCAGTCCAACTACGCCGTCCCGCACGCAATCCACTGTCAGGTTAACCTTTTCCCAACTCTCATAACATTTACTGTAAATTTGATTTAGTATTTTAATAATTGAGCATCAAGATGACCCAAGCTTAAATCACTTAGTGCAAGAAGAAAAGTGGAGGTGAACCGATCACCTTGTTTTCACGTCGCGTATTCAGGTCGAAATATTAAAGCGGTTCTCGTAAATTCTTTGATCATTTGGAATATATATATAGAAGGAAAAAAATCACGATTTTTTTATGAAATAACACCATTACCGTAGTTGCGACGAGTGAAACACACAACTTATTGTATTTTACTCTCTAACATTACTAGCAGTACTTCAATTTATAGCTTATATCTGAATATGGTAATTGCATCGAAGGCGATGATATAGTATATTGTGGTTATTTTAAGGGAGTATTGGTGAATAACCTAGCTGATATGATTGCATAAAGAGTCATCAAAATAAAATTACACTTTTTATCAAATTGACTTGTAGAAAATGAGAATTTCTTTTCAATAATTGGAGATTGGAAGCGAGTCAGGCATTGAGATATTTTAAAAAGAATGTAGGGATTTAGTGTTTATAAGAGAGATGAAAGAAAAGTGAAGACGATAGGCATGTAGATACATATGTGAAGAGAGACGGAAGCAGGTATGAAAAAATAAGAGTTAGAGAGCGAGAGAGAAAGAAAGCGAGAAAGGAGTCACGCAGAGAAGAAAATGGGAAAGGTGAGAAATAAAAAGGGCAAGATAGCGTCAACGGAGAGAGACGAGTGAGAGAGGAAAAGAGATGAGAATAGAGTAGAAGAGAAGAGAAGAAAATAGGAGAGGAGGTCACAGCAGAGCAGAAGCGAGCAGGGCAGAGCAGATCAGAGCAGAGCAGATCAGGTCAGAGCAAAACAGAACAGATTATGTCAGAGCAGAACAGGTCAGAGCAGAAGAGAAGAGAACACGGCAGAGCAGAACAGAGCAGTGCAGATCAGGTTAGAGCAGAACAGAGCGGAGCAGAGCAGATCAGAGCAGAGCAGAAGAGAGCAGGGCGGAGCAGGTTAGAGCAGAGCAGAGTAGGTTAGAGCAGAGCAGAGCAGATCAGCTCAGAGCAGAGCAGAAGAGATCAG
Organism: Ophioderma brevispina; assembly: GCA_023653785.1. Taxonomy (NCBI): domain Eukaryota; kingdom Metazoa; phylum Echinodermata; class Ophiuroidea; order Amphilepidida; family Ophiodermatidae; genus Ophioderma; species Ophioderma brevispina. Next base: position 21,571 of record JAMKCH010027912.1, on the reverse strand, counting down.
GTCAGAGCAGGGCAGATCAGGTCAGAGCAGAGCAAAAAAGAGCAGAAAAAAAAAAAAAAAAAAAAAATATTAAAGCGGTTCTCGTAAATTCTTTGATCATTTGGAATATATATATAGAAGGAAAAAATCACGATTTTCTTATGAAATAACACCATTACCGTAGTTGCGACGAGTGAAACACACAACTTATTGTATTTTACTCTCTAACATTACCAGCAGTACTTCAATTTATAGCTTATATCTGAATATGGTAATTGCATCGAAGGCGATGATATAGTATATTGTGGTTATTTTAAGGGAGTATTGGTGAATAACTATAGCTGATATGATTGCATAAAGAGCCATCATAATAAAATTACACTTTTTATCAAATTGACTTGTAGAAAATGAGAATTTCTTTTCAATAATTGGAGATTGGAAGTGAGTCAGGCATTAAGATATTTTAAAAAGAATGTATAGGGATTTAGTGTTTATAAGAGAGATGAAAGAAAAGTGAAGACGATAGGCATGTAGATACATATGTGAAGAGAAACGGAAGCAGGTATGAAAAAATAAGAGTTAGAGAGCGAGAGAGAAAGAGCGAGAAAGGAGTCACGCAGAGAAGAAAATGGGAAAGGTGAGAAATAAAAAGGGCAAGATAGCGTCAACGGAGAGAGAGAGAGACGAGTGAGAGAGGAAAAGAGATGAGAATAGAGTAGAAGAGAACAGAAGAAAAGAGGAGAAGAGGTCAGAGCAGAGCAGAAGAGAACAGGATAGAGCAGGTCAGAGCAGATCAGGTCAGAGCAAAACAGAACAGATTATGCCAGAGCAGAACAGGTCAGAGCAGGACAGAGCAGACTCCGTTTTGATGTGAGGGCTAAAAACGTGATTTTGTAAGCCCCATAGAGTACTGTGGAAAATTAATATTGGTCGACCAAAATGGGGCACATTTTCGTTTATAACTTACAAACCAAACATCTTTTAGCCCTAAAATTTCACAGGGTAAATGAGAAAAATAGTAGCTTTCTTCTGATACCAAAATTTTGATCACTTCAGGTAAAATCTGGGGTCCCTGGGGACGAGGCTATTAGCGATCGGGTCATGGACCTTTAAAATAACTCTTTGTGTGCCGTTAAATGAATGTTAGCTCTAATCCAATGCTGTCTAATTTGGACAATACATTCCTAATTCCATATTTTAAGTGTGTTTAAATGTGTGTTTATTAGCTGTTATTAGCACTTGAAACCGCCATATCTGTTGCAGTAGCTGTCTTTAAAAAAACGAAAATGGTTGGTTGGACTTGAGATTCCTAATTGGTGTTTCGGTGGTGCAAAACGTACCGTGTCCGTCTTTGTCCTAATTGTTCATAACGTCTCAATTTGGTTAAATGGGTACTGCAGGTTAAATGTTTTCTGGGGTCATATCTAAAAATATTGCCTCTACCTTTATGAACTTTGTCATGAGACATTAGCTAACATTTCCATCTTACCTTATCACAAGAATAAAGAATAACGTGCTTTTGTTCAAAACTTAGGTGCATTTGTCACCAAATGTTGCGGGTTTGTTTTTTTGGAAACATGGTAAGAATTTCTGTAGGATTCCAAATGGGTAAATTTTGTTTAAAGGTCTCTCATCCAGTGGAATGTTTTTTTATATTAATGATTTTGTGATACGTGGAAACTAAACGTCCATGTCTTCAAATTGACCAAAATGTCAGTAAAACCTTGTAATTTTTCCTCAGCGTCCCGAAATCGTGGGTAATAAACGAGACTTCAAACTTGCAAATAAAATGGAGAAAGTAAAAAAAGAATAGACAGGGAGAAGTTTGCTCTTAAAGAAATTTCAAGAATTCATGTTGCGAGAGGGGGCAAAGGAAAAATACCCGTAACAAGCACTATATTTGTATAATACTAATGGGCACTATTGTCGTATTTCCATTGAATGCCCGAAACCATTGGGGTTAACGGTAAAAATTTTTGCGCTTTTTGTGGATGTATGTTGACTACATCCAACACGGCGCTGTATCTGTTTCCATTTTCCGTCTGTTTGTAGAGAACCTATAAAACACATGTTTCCGCATATCTATATCAACATCATATTTTTTCGTTGACAGGTTCGAACAGAACAGACGTCAAGATAGGGATGTATATCGTAGGGCATCCTAACAAAAATGCTTTTACCATGGTAATAGGCCTGGCAGCATTAAACCACCGGTCCTCCTTACAGGTAAAATATCCTCCAATCCCGTATGCTGGTTCATTTATCATTAGGAACCCCTAATGGGATACCTTGTACTGAAAGTGAGCATGGGGAAAGGAGAGAAAACGTCAAGTAGCGAATTGAAACTTTCCCCAAATGAGTTTTCACGCTTTTTTAGTCGCTTGCACCGCCTTAAGATTACAGCAATGTACTGTGGAACTCATTTTGTCGCAGTACTGTGAGACGGACCCGGCGGTCGATACTAGAGTACGGGCACATCGCCCTAGTAGTCTGAACACCACATACATTGGTATCGATCGCCAGTTCCATTTGCAAGTAGTCGAGGAATGTAGGACGATTGAAGTGTCCTCATGGGGGAGGTAAAACATCGCCCGAGCCCGATGGTCCGACGCTTTGCCCTTGTGTAGGATTCATAGCTAAGGCGTCCATTAAAAACCTATCGTGTTACAACCATAGTTGAAAACATCCGTAAGCTAAAGAAACGTTGCGTTGTGCACATTCTAGCGGTAGAAGCGTACACCTCAAAATGTCTGCTCCTTATTAGATCATGGGTTTAATGTGATCGGAGGATCAAAATATTTAAAAATCTGAAATAGTTCCAGGTCATTCACTACTAATGCGAATGTATCGCAAACAGACAAGATGTTCTTATCTATCGCGCTATGGGATCTTTGTAAGGGTTTGTTTATCACTGCTAAAATGACGATCCTGAGACATGGTTGGAGACACGTTAGGGACCATTCAACATTTGGTCATGAAGTGAGCAGTATTCGAGAAGACAACATAAGACCCATTCCTCCCATTTTCGTCCGTCTAACTTCAAACAATTTTGTTGTGCTAAGAGCTGTAAATGAAACCACTTGTCAGGCATACTTTTATACGTTTTGGTGATTGCATTAAAGAAGGGAAGTAGTAGTAGTAGTAGTAGTAGTAGTAGTAGTAGTAGTAGTAGTATAGTTGTAGTTAGTAGTAGTAGTAGTAGTAGTAGTAGTAGTAGTAGTTATAGTAGTAGTAGTAGTAGTAGTAGAGTAGTAGTAGTAGTCGTAGTAGTAGTATCGTAGTAGTAGTAGTCGTATTAGTGTAGTAGTAGTAGTGTAGTAGTAGTTAGTAGTAGTAGGAGTGTAGTAGTACTAGTACTACTATACTAATGACTATTAATTAGCTGAGAAGCCTTTTGTATTGTTAAAATGGTCCAGTTGGATGGGCAAAAAGGATATTAAACTATAAGTGGGTAAACGGGTTGGTCTTAACGGCATCATTATAAAGGTAAAACTATGAGGCACTTTTTTCTGTAATATTCAAATTAGGGTGATGAGATGTTAAAATTATCTAGTGGAGATTTTTTTCTATTAATAGGCGACAAGCTGTCCTTAATCGTTATGGAAAAAATGTGCAATACGGGCCGCACACCACTAAAATAATCGCTCCATTGAAATACACGTAAAAATACCACATCGCGCCCGCTGATTTGCACCCCCGCGTGGACGTGGACAATATTTTGATATTTAGGAATTCATTTCCCTATCGATTCACAACTAAAACTTTCGAATAAGTTTAATTTTTTTGATACATTTAGTGAGATTTGAGAAAGGGCATATGAACAGCCGCAACACTATTTTGGCGACGTGTCACTCATAGCCGCTTTCGACAGGGCCGGAAGGCGAGGGCCTAGTTTCTACACCGAATCGAATTTCCAAATTTTGTGATAATCTCAGCGATGGTCAAGCTATACTCTTTCACTGTTATTATAATATAACACCCTCACTAGGAACCGGTCCCCAAAGGACTGCAAAATATCTCAAACATGTTTTGTCATTTTACCGGAACTACCTACCATTCCCCCAAACGTGGAGTGATTTAGTGTTGTGCGCCCATACTATGATTTACTTTATTCCGAAATATTAAAATTAGGATGATAGTGACTTTGATATTTTTAAGGTCTCCACAAAAAATATCTCAGCAGAACCGGGTATGTAGTTCTGTACACACGCATGCGCGCCTCACATACACAGATATTTTATCTCATTTCAAACAAAATTTAAAAATCAAGCATTGTTGAGGTACAACTATTTGTAAAATTGTATATGAATTTGTTGAAAAAAGAACGCCGCCTCCCTTTAAAATCAAATGAAGCCACGTGTTTCTTAATTTAACTATAACGCGAGTTATTCCTCAACCATGAGTCTCTGTTTCATCAATAACGGAATTAATGGAGGGTTGATCTGATAAGCTCACATGAATAAAATGAAGATTGCGAAAGGAAAACTTACTCTAAATATCATGTTAACAAAACATTTGCTCTTTGCGCTTTCGCTTACTAAATATCACATAAGGTAATTTTAGCAAAATATTGGGAAAAATATACGAAAAATAATTAACAAAAAATAAGGACAAAAATGTGAAAAAAAATATTAAAAATCTAGCCAATAACTGGAGTATAATTTCGCTGTAACTCATCGTAAATCGTAAGCGACTGCTCAGTAGCACGGGGGGCAAATGGCGCCTTTGTCGGCAACCCTCCACTTACCTGTAGGGTCTAAATCCTGGTGATAAGCAATCCCGCCTATTGTATTCATCACACACATTCAGCTCTTAACGATAGCCTTCAAATTGATTTAATGATATTAAAACCGAAACAAATAATGAATTATTATTATTCAGGGTACGTGATGACGAGAATGCGAAAGACAGTTAATGAAAATCAATTTTTGGCTAAAGTGATTAGCTGTAAATCTGATGTACTATGCATGCGCGCAAACCCCAGCAATGTCAGTAAAATTAAGATTTAGTCCACTTAATTCAAATAGAGGTCTTCTGTTTGTAATGCAAAAGCGTTTTTGTGGGGAATGTATCAAGTGAATATACAGTTTGTTTTCTTGTTTTGTATTGGTGTTATTATTACTGCTGCTACTACACTGCAAAAACAGTGTTTAGAAATGTGGTGCAAAGTGATACACTGTTAAATGGTTAACTATACGCAACCTATGTATTATAATATTAAATCACCTAAATGTTTACACAGTTTTACGCGATGTGAAAAAAAACGCATCATAACAAGTAATTAGCTCTCTTTTTAAGACCACAATTAAACCCCGTGCATCAACTTTTATACTGAAATAGCAAAGAGAAGTCCAATTAAGAAAGGGTTATTATTTCCGCAGGGTGTGATGGATGAGTTGAAGTGTGAATAACATTAAAAAAATTTAAGAGGGGGGACATGATTTTTTTTTAAAGAAGAGAGAGGGGAAAACATGGCCTCAGTGGCATAACCGGGGTGGGGGCAGCTGCCCCCTTTTGGGGAATCTTGCCCCCCCCCACCTTGTCCCCCTGAAAATTCTGCACACGCGCCAATTTACAGTAAAAACAACATAGGCCTATACTATACTAACATATTTTTAATATACGCTTGAATGCTTTGCCCCTGGAAATATATGTGACCCCCCCCCCGAAAAAAAAAAAAGCTGGTTACGCCACTTCATGGCCTTTTAAATGGAGTAATTTCATAAAATCAGGGGGAATGCCAATTGTTTTATGAAAAAATGGAGATTTCACAGTTATACTGATAAGCCATATGCAATAGCAATTGTGTGAAGTAATGCATGCTTGCATGCTTTTCAAAAAGCATGCCCAAAACACGATGATGTCACTAGCCCTGCGCTGACAGGCAAGCCGGGCAGGCAAGTCAATCTAAAATGATGACCATAACATCAGTTACTCCTACAACCCGATATCCTCTGATGCACAGAGGTCCAATCTGGTTTGGTCCAATACACCCATATCTACCATGAACCTTCTTAATTTTTCTCTCCGGAGTCCCTTTTTTACATTGTATTTTTCTTTAGATCAATGTTTTCCGAAGTACGGTTCTGCTTGAGAATGTTAATATACACATAAATGTGTGAATCATTTGGTCACATAACTCCGCCACACAGCTGACGTTTGTCTACCATACACCTGTTGTCAGTCGCTATCTACTGAAGATAGTTGTTTTGTTATTCGTTTCCATGTGCATTTTGTTAATTAAAGAAACCACAGAAAAAGATAACATATTGATTTTAAATCATAAGCCTATGTTGTATCTAACATTGAAGTATAGAATTTGCTAAACTAACTCAAATTTGTAGTAAAAACAAAAAATGCAAAGTGTGTTTAGGATTTAAATACAATCCTTGTCTCCATTTTGTTAACTTGTTTAGATCTAACTATGCACATCCGACTCGTCCTCTGTTACTTTTTGTTTAGAGTGTACAATCAAATATTCTATGGCGTGTGAAAGAGCCTGATATGTTTAAGATTTAAAATACTGAATCCGATCGAAATAAAACTTAAGAATTTGCTGAAGGCATGGTTTTAAATTTGATGAGAAAAATATGAGTTGTTTGGTTAAAACAATTAGTAATAATTGCTTTAAAATAAAACTATACTCTTTCAAAATGCCTTTAAATTAAGCAATTTCAGTATGAGGCATTATATAAATTTCTAAATTTTTAGTACAGAATTTATTTTGCATTTAGGTTGTAAAATTACGCGCACATCAAAATTGTACGAGAATAGATATCAACATTAGTTACCTTGGCGTTCAGCAACAGCGCTTGTTTTAAATGGAATCGTTTCTGGTATTTATTTTGTTAGAAAGTGCGTTTCCATTGACGCCAGTACAAAGTACAAAGTCAATTACATGAAAAATGTAACAACCAATAAATTGTAGATTGCTATTTCTTACTTATATACTAAGCATGTGTTTCATATAGAAAATGATTAACGTCTTATTTGAAAGATAATAGATTGGTCTCGGAAATGAACTATCATTTAAAGTCCATTTGGCTTTACATGATGGGAAATGACTAGTTTTAGATACAACAAGCGTTTTAGTGCCATATTAATGTTTTTGAGTCAGTAAAATTGTAAAATATCAATGCCTCACTTTATATCCAGTATTTTCATACTTTATTAATTTATGATGTCATGGTGAAGTCAGCGTAGGAATGTTTGTACTTGTTTGATACAATGAAAATAAATTCTAAGCTATCGTGTCCATTCAGGTGTGTTGTTACAAAATATTGTTCAGTTAGACGAAGGTTAATCTGCATGATATTTTTAAATCCCTTAATTATCAACGTAAAGGCTTCATCAAATAAAGCGGATCTTTCAAATCAAACTGAATTTCAATCCACTTGAAAAATCAAAGATTGCTTTAAAACGACAACAATCCAAAATCATGTATCCAACTTGACTTGTGTTTAACTTCTATAATTGCCCAGTTTCTAACTCTCAAATGCCTATAGCATTTTCTTTAAGTTCGAACTCCAATTAAGGCGTTTATTCTTTTTAATTAAAAATAAAATACTATCGTGTTAGGTGTTTAAATGCAAATTTTACGTCGCTCTGATTTTACGGAACAAAGGTGTTATTTCATCATTAATTTTTTATTATTTCATGGAGCAGGTCTGGTGAACAAAAAAATACCCATCTTGTAACGAAAAAAAATATTTTTCTTAACGTTTCTACGTATCTTATAATTGATACAAAAGTCAAAAGAAAAACCTAACTGGTAACTTTCTAAACCTGATGACTATTATACTCCTCACTTTCACCTAAATGATACATTTTTTGTACTTTTCTTTACCTTTTTACTTAAATTTTCCATAGATTTTGAGGAAGAAATGAGAAATAATGCACTAATGGCCAATTCAATAACAACCTTAAGAAGACGAACCATCAGTAAAGAGTTGAAACCTCATCATCGCGTGCATCCGAAGAGTTACGCGTTAAACGAGGGCACAATTCTCATTTGAATAATGGTAATTTTGTAAGCGGGTTTTGTTCTATCGTATTTAATTTCCTCTTTAAGGATTTCAATTAAGACCTGTTCAGCTCGCATGTCTGTCTGGGAACAAAATGATGAAATTCCAGCAGTAAATAGTAGTATGGAAGAAAAAATCGATCAATAATCGCTACACCATGTTAATGTGATAAAACAGTGTAAATCATTGGGCAAATATAGTCCCGTCCATAAGGTTATGACGGGCTTGTACGTGACTGAAAAAAATGCCCTTAAGGCGACGAAAAAAGAAAACCCTGTTTTACGGGCGAGCGGACCTTTCGAGTAGGGTCGGTCGGTCGGGCGAATTTTTCTTTTTTAATTTTTTTTCTTTTCTGGAGCTCAAAATTGGCCTAAAATAGCCCCAAAATCTGAAAAATCAAGAGAAAAAATGAAAATTTTTTACAAATTTTTTATAAAAAAAATTGCCAAAATTGATAAATTTGGCTAAAAACAGGCTAATTTTACATGATTTTTGGAAAAACTAAAAAAAAAAATCTGCAAAACTGAAAAATCAGGGTCGGTCGGGCCCGTAAAACAGGGTTTTTTATTTTCGTCGCCTAATGGTAACAGGTCATATCGTTATGTAAAATTATCAACAAAACACGTCATTAATTGGTCATATTTTGGTTACCTTTTATTCCCCTTAATCACTTGGGATGTGATTTAATTGTTCAGAGATTATATTATTATTATTATTATTATTTGTAGTTTTTCACAAAATTCGGTATTTTTTTACCGTATTTGGAATCAGCATGAAAAATGCATTCAAATGAGTACAAACAAGCCTAGTCTTATGTCGGTTATTTTGAAAGTCATCTGAAAACCAGGATACCAGAGTTATAGTAACCGGAAATAGTTTGAACAGTAGTCTATGGGCTATTGTAATAGACGCAATTAACGCTCATTAAAATATGGTATGTCGGATTCAAATGAAACTCTGGAATTAAAGTATTTTGGTAATGGCACTTTCTTATGAAACAGAGAAATTGTATGTTGTAATCGGGTCGGACACCTTTAAGCTGAGAATTATATAAAAATCTTTGGTACAAAAAATGTGAAATTTGGAAATTTTTCTTTACTGTAGGAGCAAAGCCTAAATATTTTATATTGAAATTAAGCAAATCTAAATCTCCTTTTGTTTTCACTTTCAAGGCATTTCTGTATAGCCAAATACAAAACTAAGCTATTGGGTCTTATCTATATGAAATCACTATATATGACGCAATATATGAGTGACCCAAAATCTCTCGTTTCGCCTTTAAATGTTCCAAATTTGCATGATTCATGATTTTTGCTCTTGATTTGTTTGCACGTGTTGGTGTGTGGGTGGGTGGTTTGGTGGGTATAGATGCGGTGGGTTGGTACAGTGTGTATTGGGGAATGTGTGTTTGCGTGGGTATGCGTGGGTTTGGAAAAGAGTACCTCGTGGACTAAGATATACATGTATAAGCTTCTAGATCTTTTTTTTCGCTCCCTTTCTTTCTTCCTTTCCTTTCTTTCCATCTTTCTTTTTGATTATTTATTATTTATTTATTTATTATTTATTTATTTATTTATTTATTTATTTATTATTTATTTATTTATTTTATGATTACTTATTTTTTTGATGTGTGCATGATAAGCTCGGGGGGTTATTTATTTGTTGTGTTGCTGTTATTGTTGTTGTTCTTTCCAATTATATTTTATTTATTTATTTCAATATAGTTATCTATAGGTAGTTCGTTTGTTTCTATAATAGAAAAAAACATGGTAGATTAGGAGCTGAAAATTTAGTTGACATCGTTAAACATCTAAAAATGTAAAACAATGAAAATCAAATCTTTAAACGAGGTTTATCCAGACAAAGTTCATGACGCCATGCAATTATCTACCTTTCTCCGGATTTTTTTAAAAGATTTTATTGTTTCCTTAAAAAAAAATCAATTTATAAGATTTCATTTCATTGTTTTAGATTTTAAGGTACCTATCTCCATTGTTGGTCCAGTACTTAATCAGGTAGTATCAACCGTGTTCATACTTGGGTAATTTTTTTTCACACTTATAATGCGTCGTTTTATGCGAGATAGTATGCAACCAGTTACGATAATGGAAAAACGACAGAGGTCTTGTAGAAAATCATTCAAGAATGAACAAGTTTTTATCTGACGGTCTGCACACACGGTCTTTTACAGCGATAAAACAATGAAAGAATATGTGGACCTAACGGGATTCGAACCGCCAACCCTCATCTAGCCACGGTTTGCGTTCCTAGTCTGGATCAGAGGATTTGTATTGAAAAGGAACAATAGTTATTAAAATGATCAATTTAACGCCACTTGTATGGCAAGCTGAAAGGCCCATAACTTACTGCGACAACGCGTTGCTTTTGAAAAACATTATAACCCTTTTAGCTTTCCATACACGCGTTCATTTATCAGCACGTGACACAATGGAAGCACCCAATATTGGTAGCAGAAAATAATTATCACGTGATAGCAGTCATTGTATTCTAGAAGGCAACACCACATTGTGGTAATTTAAATATGGTTGAAATGCATGTAAAATATCAAAATACTTCCTACATTGATTTATGCAAGACTGGACTGTCGTACTAGTAAAACAAAATTTGCCACCTGGAATCTACGTAAACGCAAACGTGTTTATGTTGTTTTTGCGTTTGCGCGCATTCGGTGTGTTGAGGAGAGGTGCAGGCTAACCATTCTAGTCCTCGAAAAAAAACCCTCTTAATATAATCATTCAATTATTCAAGAAATTTAAAGTAAATTTAAATCAATATTTTCGTCAGGTTTGTGAATGTTGCTATATCTCTCCATCTATACAAAAGATGTTGTTTTCATATCTGCTCATCCATTCTGACGAACACTGTCCACCTTACTCACCGTGAGACTATCAGCGAAGTCCCAACTCAATCAAACTTTCATATTTGACAATGAAAAATTGATATAATTTAAGTATTTGCAGTTCAAAAGTTTATTTATTTCGCCCGCTGACAATCCCGATTCGTGTCTTATATACTCCCTGCATTCGTGGCCATACGCCATTTGGTTCGTCTCGTGGGTTTCGCCTGCTTCTCTTTACTAATATTTGCGTAATTATTATTTATCAACTTCGTGCTAAACTTGTTCAAATATCTGTACAAAAACGGTCCGTTGAATTCAACCGGCGCACAGCTCTGCAAAGCAAGGTTTTAACCTTGCGTAGGAAAGTTCATTTGTAATTCTCTTTAAACAAATACATCTTGTTCTGGTCGAAATTTCATATTAAATACAATAATCTGCTTTATTTTTCTTTGTTCTTTTATTTATAATTCAACGGAGAAATTGCCAGAATGTTTTGTCGAATTTTGTAGGAAAATTGTTAATTACTGTTTTTACTCTTAAAATGAAATTTCGAGCGGTAAACAGTCTGGTTACTGGGTTTCGCGCCTTTAAAATCCTTGGCCAAATACGTAGCGTATCGTTCACTCGCTGTTCAAATACTGATCGAGTTTAAAGCTGGTATCGGTTTCCAGAGGTACGAAAAAAGCGACGAAAACTAAGACATTACACAGGGTGTCGAAACATTGGATGTCATCAAAAGAGTGTAAATAGTTGCGAATAAAAACAAAGATGCGCGTTCTAATCATACACCATTTCATTTGATTTGAACATAAAAAGTGTAGAATAAGTTGATTTTGTATCATACTGACCGCGATTGTTGTTACGTGGTCACACAGCTGTGTACTGAAACAACAGAATACTAAATTCTTATATTAGGCCGTAAGTTTGAAAAATTTATGAAGCAAGGGATTTCAAGTTAAAGCTTTAAATTGTGTTAAAAGGGGATGACCCGAGTTAAAGTCTATAGTTTTCATCTTGATAGAAAGAATGGCCTTCACCCCAAAAGCCCCATCTGTAAAAGTTTCGCGCCGATCTTTTAACCTGTTTGATGTGAGAGCTAAAACACATGATTTTGCCATGCAATCCCTATAGAGTACTTTGTAAAATTAAACTTAAGGGCCCAAGGGGGGGGGGGGGGTTCCATTAGTAACCCAACATTTTGATTTTGTTGCGATTTCTCGTTACGCAATCAAATTTCAAGGAGTTTTTTTGCTAATGGTATGATTGATGATACGCTTCTCCCGATACAAAAAAATTTAAACTCCGCCCACGGACTTCATTAGAATAATTAGGTGGGGTCCCTAGGAACCCCCCCCCCCCTTGGTTTTTTTTTTTTTTTTTTTTTTTGGGCACTTACGGAGGTGAAAAAATCAAGAATTTTACTACATTACAAAAATTAAAGTAATTAAATTTGGATTTATTTGCTTAGATAATATACCTTAGGATTCTTCCTGGTAAAATTTAATTATAATTAATAATACTTAAATTCAAAATAACCTTTTATATGGTGATAGCATCAATTCTAATTTTGTATGCCGTGCTCTAACTGTGTAAGTCTTGGGAAAAATTAAGGCGATTTTGAAGTTCTGAGCGAAAAATACAAGATGTATAAATTTGGCTATATTTTGCAATGGATTAGTTTAATGTTTTCTTAGGTGAAAGACTTATTTGGTTCAAAACCTATATTGGAGTGCTGGGATGGAAATGTTCGAACCCACTTGTTTCGAAGAGTGACAAATTCAACTGTGTAGGTCATAGGTCAAAGGTCGGATTTTCATTGTTATTGTGTAGGTTTGTTCTTACGTGACCCCAATTACTTGTGTTAGGGTCATGACAAAACTCCCACGGGAAAAGTGGTTATCTGGGTTGGGTCCCTCAGGAAAAACCCACCCCCTTGGGCAACAACGGAAAGTTTTTTTAGGCTTGGGCACTTAAGTGTTATATGGTCGACCAAAAAATGGAGCACAGTTTCGCTCATTAACATCCAAAACCAAACATCCTTTAGCCCTAAGATTTTACAGGATAAATGAGAAAAAATAGTAGCTGCTTCTTCTTTTGACCACTTCGGCAAAAATAGTGGTTGCCTGGGGACGAGCTATCAGCGATCGACCATTGCCTTTTATTATACAAATATTTTACTATTATTCATCTTGTTTTTTTCATATTTAAAGATATGGTACCATTTTTTGGGGCACCCTATATAAAATATCTTTGCCTGTAGTTTTGCGTGACCCGTCCAAGCTAACGGAGCCGTTTTATTTGCTCTCCCATCACGACGGTTTGAATTACGGGCCCGAGCGAATGCTCGCTATGATGGATGATAGTGACGAACCTAGCCCGTCGTGGATCGCGACTGATTTAAGGCTAACCAGCCTTTACATCCCCGCATCCCCAGGCTAAACCCTTGTAGGCGAGGTTCATATTGACACAACTCTATCCACATTGATGGTCCAGGGTTGTCGAGGGCGGAGCCCCTCTTTTCCCCGCCGGGCCATTTGCTGCTTCGTGTAGTTTACACGTATGACTGAGCACCATGCTATATACAATATCAGTTTGGGAGATCTGAGAGAGGAGATCTTTTGATTCCTTTCTTATTCAACATCACATCATTTCAGCGCTTTAATACGGGCCATTTTTCACTCTTTCGGGTCCAGCTGTTCGTATGTCTGGATATAGAAGAACATGGTTCGTTAACGCTGTCACATAACCCATTTTCTTTACAGCGCACGTGTATAACCATATTACTCTCCTTCCTCCCTCCCCCTTTCTTCCTCTTATTTTTCTTCACATATTTCCAAATTTTCTTTTTCCTTTCAGACGAATTTAGACTCGATTGTTTCCTACCTCAAGATACACACGCCATCACGAGGAAACCAGAGCAAATTTGATTTTGGTCAATTTGCACATGCCATGCAACGAGTCAAACACTCTATAGCATTTGAATACAAAGGTCATTATGCCATGCAAGCATTTTCCAATCTATCAGATTTCTGAATTACTGGTATGGTATTACGAAAACGAAACTTGCTTATCGAAGTGACGATAATGTTGTGTATAGGCCTACATTATTATGTTGTTGAATAAAGTCACTTATCATTATAAACGCCGTCACCGGGTCATTGAAAATCCAAACAAGGTAGAAACCCCCTCAAGAGTATTAAGGAAATATACAACAACGCTAAAGCTACAATACAACTTCATGAAGACAGTGCACCAATTATTATCAGAAAGGCGTTCGACAGGGAGATGAAATATCACCCAAACTCTTGTGGTAGCAATGGAAGAAATATTTAAGAAAGTAAACTGATATTGATCATTATATTTGTAATGACATCATTTCTCGTCTCTCCAGGAGGAACTGTAAATTGGGACACCATAGCAGTAAACACATCTTTACTCCAGTCTGTCCGGGATTTGAACCCGGGCCTTTCCAGTATATAATGGATGCTCTACCACTGAGCTAACAGACCTGGTGGAGTAAACTACTAGAGTGGCTTCGTCTGATATGCATGTCCCTCAAGTGTTGAGTGTGCAATTTACGGTAAAAGTATAGTGATTTAAGGGGACTAGGCGGTCCCGGGTTTCGCGATCACCTGGCTTGAATTACTTTTGGGTTTCGCGGCTCTTTTGACGTTGAATGACCCCTGATGACCTTGTTGACAATTTTTGGCATCAACAGTCGACCCCACCCACAAAGTTTCGTCTGAATACATGGAAGTTTACCCAATTTGACCTCCTTTGACCATGAATGAACCTGATGAACTTGCCGTGACCTTAAAGATTTTTGGCATCAACAATCAACCCACCCTCCAAGTTCCATGTCCATACACCAATGTTTACCCAATTTGACCTCCTTTGACCTTGAATGACCCCTAATGACCGTGTCGTGACCTTCAACATTTTCGGCATCAACAATCGACCCACCCTCCAAGTTCCATGTCCATACACCAATGTTTACCCAATTTGACCTCCTTTGACCTTGTATGACCCCTGATGACCTTTGATCCACTAACCAATACAAACTCGGTCTTCGGAAGGTCAAGTTTCAGGAATATGCGACCCTCGGTCTTCGAGAAAATAGACGCGGTCAGAGAGACACACAGACAGACCACCAATATAATAGATGACGGTGTGTCCAAATCGCCACCATGTACTAGACTTTAGGTCGCCATGTAAAGATATTTGTTTATAGTAACTTATAATTCTTCTCTATTTTTCACAAAATATAACAAATTTAAATAATTATAAGCCCCTACGAATTTCGAACCCGTGACCTACTGATTATAAGACCATCGCCCACAACTGTACACCACTCAGTATGTAAACCGTCGTAATTGTATGTACATTGCCGTAATTGTGAATGCATTTTTTGTTTCATTGCTAAATATCTAAATTTGCTATCTTCATTAGATAGCACTCTGATCGCGCCCCACACATACGATCACTAATTTTGCTGTTTATAGTTAATGTTGCAAATCTTTACAATGTTGTCTTTCATTTTTATCACCTATATGTGAGATAATTCAGGCACATGTCCAAATAAACTGCAATAAAATAACTTTGTGACAATATATTTAAAAATGGAAAAACTCAGAGGAAGGGCCATATGAAAAGAAGGAAAAAAGATTTATGCAGGGGTTAAAAATTAAAAATGTTCCAATCATTTGGACATAGCTTATTCATCTATTCGATTAAAGTGCAGTTCGTCATATCTATGGCCATTACTTTTGGTATTATATATTGGTATGCCTCTTCAGGGTCATCCCGGGGCTAAATTTTCAGGATATGTGTAAACTAATTTCAAATTGGTTGTCTGATTATATGACAGAAAATCTATATTCGTTTTATAATCGACACTTCTATATTTGACTTATAAGGTAGTAACACCACCACCCTGTGTACCTTGTTGCTCTCAGAGAATATCGAGTATGATTCCAGATTGTTTTTTAAAAATCAGTAAAATTACAATAGTTTACCGGCAGATCGAGGAGGCATCTAGACTGTCAGTAAATTACTGTAATTTTTTGCAATGCAAAATCATATTTAATAATATTTTTTTCGATATTCTGCCATCGTTTACTGCAAGGCGCAAGTGTGCCCTTGTCCAGTGAATATTTTATGGTGAAAACATTTTGTTTGTTTGTTTGTTTCTTTTTGTTTTGTTTCTTTGTTTGTTCGGTTGGTTGGTTAGTTGGTTGGTTGGTTGTTTTTTTTTTTGTGGGTTATTTGTTGTTTGTTGAATAGTTGGTAATGAGACACAAATTTCTGGCCTATCCTGGGCTCTCATGGTTGACTCCATCCAATGCCAACAATTCTGTGACGTATTTACAATAAATAATATTTATAACAATCACTTTGTGATTTAGTTTAACATGAAATAAATATGTTTAATTATGAATATGTAATAATACGCTCAAATAAAATAAGTATGTGAAATTACGGTATTTTACTGTCAGTCAGTATTTTTAGAGTGATTTCTAACAGACTTTTTAAGTAGACGGCACATGATTACAAACACATCTCAGGAGATCATCTCTAAACTCCAGATATATTTATTCCATGTTAAGCCTTTAGCTACTGCAAGGAAATATAGTCGCTCAAAATTCTATATTTTAAAGATTGTTTTTCCTAAAATTAGATAAAAGTACATCGGTCCTCGGACCTCATGTGTCGCCTGCCATCGCAGTTTGCAAATTTATATAGGCCTCATATGACCTTTGACCTTGGTAGTGACCGCATCAACAAATGAATGATCCAATGTTGCACCTATGCCTCAAGTTAAATTCCGATTGATCTTCAACTTTTCAATTGAGGTCAATTTACATTTTCAGCCTATCTTACAACTTGACCTCACATGACCTTTGACCTTGGCATGTGACCTTTGACCTCATCAACAAATGAGGGATCCAATATTGCACCTATGACTGAAGTTTGGTTCCAAGTGACCTTTGACCTTGGCATGTGACCTTTGACCTCATCAACAAATGAGGGATCCAATGTTGCACTATGACTCAAGTTTGGTTCCAACTGAACTTCAACTTTTCAATTGAGGTCAATTTACATTTTCAACCTATCTTGCAACTGGACCTCACATGACTTTTGACCTTGGTATGTGACCTTTGACCTCATCAGCAAATGAGAGACCCCGTGTTGCATGTTGCATCTATGACTCAAGTTGGTGTTTTTAAGCTGACACAAGTCATTTGGGAAGCCATTTCAAAACAACTGACTTAGACAGAATCTACCAGGGCTGAAAGGGGTAACATATCTTCAGTAGATAGCATCTCACTTCATTTTCCGGGGAAAATGCAAGACTTACATATTTCTACTCGTTTCAACATGTGTTTTCTCTCATATAATGGCACCATACTTTGGTGACAATGAAAATACACAATGCCAGCGCTTGTTGATTGTCATGCATGCGTGTTTAAGTTTGCATTAAAAGTCTCGAGTTGACAGGTACTCTAAGTGAGTACGAGGGAGTCCAAATTAGCTTAACTAAAAAAAGCTCAGACTCCAAAATCTTGCACCTCGCCTGAAGTTAAAACACAGATGAATATGGCTTGAAACACTTGAAAGTAAAATGGTAAATAACCTAAAATTAGAGTTCGAGTCAAAAATATGTACTTAATTAGTTAACTAATAGACAAAGTGTCGCATTGTGTACTTTTTTTCTCCTTCTGTCACCAATCAGTATCCGGCGAGTAAAATATTAAGTAGCGATTTAGAGACCGTTTCTGATTGACGGATAGATATCAGCGGACCATTTAAACGTCACGTTTTGAAGAAAAACATTGCTAATGAAAATATCGCTATATTGCTAAAATACACAACATGAATGTTTGGTTAAAATACTCGAAGAGCTCCATCGCCGCAATTACTACTTATAACAAATCTTGACGGTGGCTACTTAAATATTTGACGCACTACTGGATAGACAAACAGAGTAGTACTCAAAATCATAATGGTCGTAAGATGGATAGATCGAAGCAATCGGAAGAAACGGTGCACAGCAAAACCATTATTGTCTCGCTAACGGCTCGTTATTATAGCAAATTTATATTTCCTTTTTGTACCCCATTTGCTTTTCTCTATTTCAATATCTCTTCATTCATCCGCTAATCTGTATCTCCCATTATCTATTTCTCTATATCCCTACAATTTCTTATTTCTATAGTTATCCTCTAATTTGTATCTCCAATTATCTATTTTCTATATCCCTACAATTTCTTATTTCTATCTATATATCGTGATCATAAATAAATCGATCGATCAATCATTTGTTCAAAGTATCTATTTTTCACATAAATTATGTAAGAATAGAAGTATATCATAATTATGTCAACTTGTACTTAATTTAGGTAAAATTTTACTTAATTTAGGTAAAATTTTACTTAATTAAGTTAATTTTTTTACTTAATTATTAGAGTTCTATTTGTGCATAGCTTGTGTATTTTTTACATTATGTAACATTTTTTTTTTCACATAAATTATGTAAGAATAGAAGTATATCATAATTATGTAAACAATTACTTAATTTAGGTAAACAATTACTTAATTTAGGTAAAATTTTACTTAATTTAGGTTAAAAAAAATTATTAGAGTTCTATTTGTGCATAGCTTGTGTATTTTTTACATTATGTAACATTTTTTTCCGTGCATCATGTCTATAGAGTTTTTTTTTTCATATACAATAATTTTAATTTGTGATACTTATTATTCTCTATTTCTTAATTTGAAGACCTTGGCTTGGTCAAGGTTTATCTATATTCCTCCTCGCTATGGCAGAACCGATTTAACAAGATTTCTCGGATGTAATTAGAAGTGATTGCCTGCAAAGTGGGACAAGAATCTACATGTAAAGTCGTATTGATATAGAGTCCTTGGTCATTTGGAGCAACAATACAGTATTTAGGTTTAACATATGTGGACGTGTACATGAGGGATATCAGATATCAGAGCCCAGCCAACGACTACGGTTGTGTTGTGCATGTATATACTCTCTTCTAATATTAACAGACAAAATTGGGAAAAATTTAAAACGCACTCTTCAAAATGACTAGCTAGTTCGAGGGACACATAAAGGTGCAACAAGAGATTTTACATAACAGGTGTCCCTAAAAGATGTGCAAATTCTGATGTTTTGCACTAATGTAAAGCTTCCTATCAAAAATATCCCCAGGTGAAAGGATTAAGCTGAGAATTAAATTCTTTGGCACAAAAATTGTGAGATTTCTAATTTACTATAGGAACAAACAAATCAGCCTATGTTATATGAAATTTAGCAATGAAAATCGCCTTTCGTTTTCATTTTCATGGTATTGCTGAAGTTCAAATACAGGGATGAAATCTATTGGGGTCTTATCTATATGAAATCACTACCATATGCCCCAAAATCTCTCGTTGCACCTTTAAGCGAAATCTAGTCATAATTTCAAAGGCCATTTCAAATTCACCCCCACTAAAAAAAAACCAAAAGTTCCAACGAACTTGATGACGTAACTGACAAAAATACCTTTGCATTTTTGTGGTGAGGACTTTGGAATTTACATTTGACCTTTGACACTCAAACTAGATTTCTGTTATATAAGTGTCCCTTTAGCTAGGTACCAGCCATTTTTGAATCGGCAGTTCTTTTTATAACAGAATACAAATAAATAACCAGGAGAAAAGGTATAAGGAGACAGTAAGGTAAGTGAGAGTGTCAAGTAGTCAGAATGTCGCGTCTCTCTCTCTTCTCTCTCTCATCTTCTCTCTCTCTCTCTCTCTCTCATCCTCTCCTCCTTCTCTCTCTCTCTCTCCTCTCTCTCTCCACCTCTCTTCCCCGCCTCCTCTCCTCTCCCCCCTCTCCCTCTCCTCTCTCTCTCTCTTCGCGCTTCTCCTCTCTCTCTTTCCTTATCTTTCTCGCTCTGTCTCCCCCCTTTTCAGAGCCTTTCCTTTTTAACATTGTGCATTGGCAAGTTTTAGACACTGTTACAATCCCAGAATTAATATTTATACAAAGTTGTTTTCCCCACTTATACCCTAGACAAGCCCTGTTGGCCAGATTGTATCCATCTCTTTCTCAAGGTGTTTCGAGTCATAAGATTTGGCAACTCGGAAAGAAAAACGATGAAACCCTATGCCACATTCTAACCACGTGAAGTGACATTTCTGTTTTCTAAAACCTACAGCCAAATTATCTCATTTATGCTAAATGTCTGGTCAGCAGGCCCTCGTGTTACACGAAGCGTCGCACAGGTGCTCTGAATACGGTTAACTCTAGTTGACTCACGAAAAATCCGGATATATAACATTGACTAGCTATGGTAATCCGGTACGAGGCCAAAAGAGACAACCTCCTGCCCAATAAAATCCCTCCAAACCAACGGAAGATGCACTTTCCCCACATCTTCTACCCAGCTATCGCAAGCCGGTTGCGTCATAAATAAGGAATCTATCTACGCCTATCGCTGTACTTCGACTGACCGAGATTTTTTTTCGTTCCAAACCATTTAGGTACTATACCATCTAGGTATGTGTCTTTGTTTCAACAGAAAGTAATTAGCAAGTGCAATCTTCCTTTTGAGTTTGGAGGGATTATATTGGATTTATAGCTCCATAAGTACATCTTTTTTGGGGGGGTTTGGGGGGGGGGTGTGCTGCCATGTATTAGGACGACTCTCAATTTCTCTTCCCTTGTGTCAGCTATTGCACTTATGACCTCTTGCACTTACGACGAGTTATCCGTGTATGATCCCATTGTATGTCATTACCCCATTATAGTCCGACCTTCGTAGAACCCCGCCTACAATTCATCCGCAAGAGATGCTGAGACTTGATTTGAGTTGTTGGACAATTTCCATTTAAGAATCACACAGGTGCTTTTTCGAAACCGGCTGCGAATTCCGAAATTCCATATGGCCGGCGGTAGCCATTTTAAAAATATCAATTTTAAATTTTGATGCCCTAAAAGTAGGTGTAATACTCGTTTTAGGGGTTTTGGCGTGCTGGGAATTTCATTCTCTGACATTTGTTTTTATCATTAGAGGTCCATGTTAGCATGGTATGGATTTGTAATTCCAAGATGGCCGCCGTCAGTCATGAAAAGTACACATCTTTGAATGACTAACCTGGTATTGTATGTGTAATACATCGTTTTATGGGTTTTTTATGGTTGGGAATTCATTTCTGACCTTTTTACTCATTAGAATCCATGTTAATGGTATGGATTTGGAATCCAAGATGGCCACCCTGTCATATGTCAAGTACCCATTTTGAAAGATTCATTCTAGAATTATGTGTAATAACCTCGATGGTTGTAGGTGTAGGAATCCCTAATTGACAACCAATTTTATGATAGAGAACCAAGTTATGGTACAGGAATTCTGAGACTCATTGATAACATGCTAACCATTTATGTTGTTGCATGGCAGCCATCTTGAATTTCAAAATGGCCGCCCACATTAACTACTTTTGCCTATATTTTAATTTCCCTGATTATCGTAGAGTGCAAAATCTGTGTGTCTGACTAACACCCATGTTTTTAGGGTCAAGGAATTCAATGACCCCATTGATACAAATGCTGGAAACCATAACTGGTGGGGGCAGGCCCAATCTTGAATTTCAAAATGGCCGCCAAGAAAAATGGATTATATTACATCCATCGCGCTTGATCGGGTAGAAGCAA